>JAEMPF020015205.1:52500-71006 GCA_022496165.2 Catalaphyllia jardinei
CCAGTCCTGGGCCAATCACAAAAGTCACCACTCTGCATCAGCCAGTCTGTTCTGCTGCAGAGCAGCTTTTGTAAAGGGGTACAATGTAATCTTAGTAGTTAGGTTATGAACAGTCTTTGTAATGTTGCAGGATCTCATCAACATCCAACTGAACAGCCAGCCACGCCAGCAGTATGTTCTTCCTTGCATGACTATGAGTATGTTCACTATCCTTGTCTTGTTGATGGTGTTAGGACCCGACCTGTGACACCAAAGGGTGAGTTTACACACAAGGATATGTACATGAAATATAATGAGTGACAGGCCTTTAGCCAGGATTTGAAAAGTGTTTGTCCAAAACGTGCTGTAGGACTTACTCAAAAGAACAAATTATTAGTCAGCATATGAAAAATAGAATATTTTTTTAAAAAAGTGACTGTCCACAGGACACCTAGACACCCATTTAAAAGCCTGATTGGGGACAAATTATTACTCCTTAATTTGGGACAAAGTTTCAACATTAATTTTTTGATTTCATTTCAGGATAAAAATAAGGGAAGGAAGTTTTACACAATGTTTTGATGACTCCATGTCATCAGTTTGAATAATATTGATAAGAGAATAAAATTGATAACTTAATATACGCCATGCGAGGTGATAAAACATAAAGGTGTGAAAGTGTTAATGTAAATGATGACAAATTTAAATAAATACTTTTGCACGTACAGAGTGTGATGTACTGTTTAAAACACGAGCAGCAGTGTTTTATCGGGTTTAAAAACACGAGGCGTAGCCGAGTGTTTTTAAACTCGATAAAACACGTGCTGCGAGTGTTTTGAACGGCTTCAAAAATCCACGATAACACCTACCTGCGAATTTTTCTACTGTTTCAAAAACCCGAGAAAACACTTGCACGCGAATTGTTGTGCGGCTTCAAAAACCCAAGAAAACACGTGCATGCGAATTGTTGCGCGGCTTCAAAAACCCGAGAAAACGCGTGCATTTCAATCAACAAAAATTCTGTTGTTTTCGTCGAGAGCTTTTTGAGTCGAAGCTTTTTGCCTCAGTCCTCATTATTTCCTTAGAAGAGTCGTGGTCATTTGTAATGCCTCCAAAAAGAGCTTTAGAAATTCTAAAAGTGTTGAGCAAGAACGGAATGTGAGCGATTTATTGGGGCCACCTCGTGGTGTAGTGGATGTAGTGGATGTTCCCGACTTAGATTTGAATTACGAAGTTAGGGATGAAGAATTATGTAACATGCCAATGCCCAGTGAAGTATTTCATATAGAGATGTCTAAGTCAGTGTTTCACAACTGCATGTTTAATTTTGCAACAAAGTAAAACCATGTGTATCTTTGTATTGTGAAATATTATCCAGGGAAATGAAATAAATATTGTGAACGCGGGGTGAACTCTTTGTACGCCTGTTATGTTGGTTGTTAATGTGTGATTATCATTATACATGAATTTTTAATGTAATTGATTGAGATCTTTATATAAAGATTACGTGTGATCTTTATATAAAGATCATGGTAGTCGTTGTCATTAAAAATTCAGCGATAATTGTATTGTTTAGGCATTCAACCCCACTTTTCCCTGGGACTGAAATCAAGTCCCTTCCCTGGCTTTTCAGAATGACCATGTTTTACCAGGTATAAAGGTTCATGCACGTGATCAATTTGACGTCTCTGATAGGGTCATGTGCTTATGAATTATTAATGAGTTTTTGAACGTGTGTTTAAGCATGGCCACGCAACAGGAAACTAGCTGGACTGTCTGATTTATGAAATGTTATTCATTAAGAAGAAGAGGCCATCCTTTAACACGCAGTCCGACTCCATACACACGAATTCAAAACTATTTATAAAAAAATTGTCATCTTTAACAGTTTTACATCTTTATGTTTTATCACCTCGCATGGTACATATTAAGTTATCAATTTTATTCTCTCTTCGCTTAAAAATGATGACATGGAGTCATCGGAACGTAGTGTAAAGCTTCTTTCGCTTATTTTTATTCTTAAATGTTTGACCAAATTTAACCTTTCTGATTTCACAAGTGAAATAACAAAATTGCCATGACAATGTTTGGCGCAAAATTTCTTGATAGAAATACTGACACTAAACAAGTCAAAAAGCCACAGTTTTAATTGTAATTTACAACCCATGATGTTAAAAGGTAGTCAAATAGTATTCTCGTAATTAATTTCACTTTTTTCAAAGCTCTCTTAATTTCCCTCTCCTAAAGGTTTGCATGTAGAAAATTATTAGAATTTTGACAAATAATCTTATGGTAAGAGGTGTATAAGTTTGCTGCTGTGAGGATGATTCTGTGTGCCTGGTTTGATCAGGTAGAGGAAAGCTCCTCTTAGGAAGAAGTTCAGTTAGAAACGTTCATCTTGCCTTTTGAAACCAGTTTCCTTCCTGCCAAAAACATTATTGAAACCCTGTGTATGCTTGTCTATTGTAGCTAAGTTGTGCTTTGTAAATCAGCCCTGAGATCACCCAGATTTTCAGATTTTTCATTGTTTTGCACTATTTACAAAAATTATAACTTTGACAGTATTTGCAGAAATTACATGTACATTAACTAAAAAGAGAAAAGAAATATAACAACAGATAGCCAAAAAAAAGGGTTTCAGTGACCAAATAGGCTTTCCTGTTGGTCACTGACACGTACAATTGGCATGACATAAAATTAAAAACAATTGGACAAAAGTATATAGTGAATATCAAAAAAAGTTCAAAAACAAGAAATATGAACAATGAAACGCGTGAAAGGATGGCAGAACGTAGATAAGCCATATGCAGAATATAAGCAGGTTATACAGAAGGGTAGGATTGAGTGTTTATTAAATATAGTTTATATTGGTCATGCCATTTAATGATAAAAAATGTTTTCCCTTTTTTCAGGTAATCCTATGTACGAAAGAGGTAAAGATAACAAGCTTATCATCTGGACACCAGGTCACAGTGGATCCCTTACCAGCCCCAATGACCAATCTGCAGACACCTCAGCTCCACGTCTTCCTTACCAGCGGCTCCTAACACGGATGTCTTCCTCCTCACCCGAGTGCAGTGGAGCAATCACGCCTGTCAGTCCCCCCGGAGTGGAGGAAGGCTTCCCTTATCAGAAGCTGGTCAGGACGCTGCCAGCCCTGCGGAGGGAGCGGCAGGTCTGTGGTCATCCACCAGAGCCGGCAGCAGTCAGTATGAGTTTTCCGGAAGCTGAGGAAAGTTTACCTTATCAGAGGCTGTTTAGGTCAATGCCTTCCCTTCGAAGGGAGGAACAAGGGTGTGGTAATACAGAACAGTCAGCAGCAGGGTTGAATAGAGAGGAAAGCCCCCCTAAAGCATATCAATCTTTGTCCTTGGAAAGATATCCACTGGTAAGATGCAACTAGAGCAGCTGCTTTAGTTTGTTCATTATTATGAAACGTAACACAGAAGAATTCAAGTAAATCTATTGCTAACCAACAGCATTTTTACATCGTTTTCAGCACTTCTGATCAATTTTGTTTGATATAACCTAGAAAAAAGGTGCTGGCTTTGGTCTGGTCTGAAAATATGAAGTGTGATAAATATCAGATACTTGTAGGCAAGTGGTTTAAGAAGCGTACCCACAGCCCCACCCATATTTTGGGGGAATGCCTTCTCAGGGAAAAGCTTGCACAACGGTAATTCCATTCTGATATTTCTTTCTTTGGAAATTTTCAAAAAGTGTTTTAGAGGTGTGCCCACAGACCTACCGGCATTTTGAAAAAATACCTTTCCAGGGAATATTTAAAGCTTACAAAACGATAACATTTAGATATTTTTTTCATTTCGAAATTGTTTACAAGTGTTTCAATAGATGTGACCTACAACCCTATTCACATTTTGGGAGAATACCTTCCTAGGGAAAATTTGAAGCTTGCAAAATGATTACATTCCGATATTTATTCCTTTCGAAAATTTTTAAGAAGGGTTTTAAGAGGCCTACCCCACATCCCTGCCTATAATTTGGGAGAATACCTTCCCAGCTGGAAAATTCCAAGCTTGCAAACGGTAGCATTCTGAACTTTCATCCTTTCGTTCATAGTACTCTTTAAAAGAATGTGACGGATATGCGATAGTGGACGCACCATCGCGGCCTGAGAGCATAGAATATGATTATGCCCGTGCTTCCGTGGAGCTCGATCCTGTAGAACTCAATAAACTCTTCCGTGGCTTACAAAATGAGACAGAAGAAATGCCACGAGCTTCTTTGGAAATTTCTATTGGCGATCTCGACAACACAGCTTCAAACTCAAATACTAATCTAAAGCAGAGTTTTGGGGTTAGCGAAATGTCTTCTGTGTCTTCATGTAGTGGTGATTATGAAAATGGTTTGTGTAAGGACATCACGAAACGAAACAGCTCAACGGGTGCGGATGAGGACGATGAAGGTGTTAAACCAAACGATCTTCGACCTGCGGCATCTTATGAGGATTTATCAGGGGGTTGTCGCATAGATCCCGAGGAATATATTGAAATGGGGAAGAGAAGAAGTACACTGATTGTTGAGAGTAATGTTTCAACTGATCATGAGGTTGAAGACAGTGGACATGAGTACTTCGTGCTTGAACGTGTGATTGAGTCCAGTGAAGGTAATTTCTGATAAAATTATGCAGTTTTCATACTTCTGATTCGGAATTTTAACTTTCATCTTTTATCCTTTGTCTTCGTTGTTCATTTGTTGTTATTTGACACTCTATCAACTTTACTTGCCCCTCTCTCATGTACAACATCATCGAAAGCACGATGATCATAGCCAGTGTCAGTGTCAGTGGCTTTTAAAAGAAAGACTCCCAGACTTTCCCAAGTTATAATTTAGGTTTAAAATTCGTGATGTTCCTTCTCCCACCTCAAATTCTTGACTTTCGAGAGTTTTTGATCCCCAATCAGAGAGAGCCCGTTTTCAATATGATCATCATTCCTCATTCCCCATTCTTCTCTGTGTTCCCCGTTTCCCGTTTCCCGTTTCCCGTTTCCTGTGTACCATTTCCCGTTTCCTGTGTACCATTTCCCGTTTCCTGGCTGTTTCTCGTTCCCCGTACCCTGGTCCCAGAGGTTTTTCTTGATTTTTCACCGCATGAGAGAGCTGCGAGAGAGCAGCGCAGCGGTGAACACGAGTCGCGAAGCGGCGAGATCGAAAAACCTCTGGCTACCTTGGACTTGAATCTCACTTTCATGCAGATGGCAGGGTCAGGATCTGACCCTCAAGCTCGGATTGGTTGATATTTTGACAAAACGCGCAAATAAATACAATTGGTCTGTTTGATTGGCAATACCGAGGGGACGGTGGGGATATTTGTTACTGCACTTCTTGTGTGTAAACTTTGGCCTATACCGATCTCTACCAGGGAAGTAATTTGTTTGCAAAGTACTGCAGTTCTCAGTTTATATAAACGTTCGAATTTTGTCTATGTTCTACATTGATTTTGTTTCCGACAGTGCCTTTGAATTTGACTCTGTGCTCGAGGAGCGTTTTCCAGAGACTGAAAGTGTGACAAATATCAAAGCCTTGCTCGCAGTCATAAATCGCAAAGATCGATGTGTTCGCCATTCTGCCAACCGGACATAGAAAGTCAATTGATTATAATTCGGTTGATCACTGATGTCGGCAAATGCCTGAGCCTGACAGGCTATTCATACCCTCACCATGTCATATTGGTTGTGTACTCTGAAGTTTCTGGTGGTTGACTCTCATATTCGCGAACTGTAAAACCATTTCATTTCCATTTCAACGAAGATGTCGACGAGCACCATCTGCTCGAAGAAGCTTATGCCTTTCTATTCGGAAGTCCCGAGGCTTCTTACAAAATGAAAAGTGGAGATACTTGGTTCGTAATATGTTTAACAGCAGAACCTTCTCGATCGTTGCGGATGAAAACATTCTCGCAATCACACACATTGACCCTGGCCAAGTAGGTCAAAAGATACCACTCTTCACCACCCGAGTGGAAACATTAGCAACTGATAAGCACGTGGTTGCTAAGCTTCCATTGGTCGCTTTTTGAATTATCAAATTGACGCGTTTGACAGCTGACGTCTGCATGAAAGTGAGATTCAAGTCCAAGGTAACCAGAGGTTTTTCGTTCTCACCGCTTCGCGGCTCTCTCGCAGCTCTCTCATGGGGTGAAAAAAATCAAGAAAAACCTTTGGGACTCTGGGTACGTTCCCCGTTTCTCGTTTTCCGTTTTCTGACCCAGTCCTTACTTCTCAGTTCTTCGTTTTCTGTTCCCCGGTTTTCGTTTTCTGTTCTTCGTCTTCTGTTTTCTGTTTCCTATTTTCCACTTCCTGTTTCTCGCCTTTTTTGTCAATGTTATTATTTTCCTTCCTCTTTTTACAGGTGAAACTGTCGATGAGTCTTCAAAAGTACGAAATGTGGATGAGGGGGTTTAGGTGACACTGATTTATTTTTCTGCAACATGCTTATATGTTCTTAATTCCATGTGCTACACGATGTACAAAAAAATATTTTCCGTGAAGGAAACAGATTGTAGTTATGCTAAATCATCAACAATTTCATTGTGAAAAGAATGGTATGTAAATAGATTTACTGATTTATACAGTACACGTATTTTCCTATAAACAGCTTATTAACATCCATGTGTATTCCACGTTGTTTTGTATAATTCAGAATTATGTATTTTAACGCTAAACTCGTCAGTATTCATTCATAAAGTAATTTTTTTTGTACCACCTGTACACTAACAGGGCTTGTATAAGTGGCTATGACTTGCATCTGGTTTCCATTTTATAACATCACATTATTGTGTTCAGACGCGCGTTTCATTGTGTACCATTAATTTCTAAAGCTGGAAGAGTAGATGGACTGTTCAATTTTTGTCTTGATCCAATTAACATAAATTCAGTTATTGTCATGTTGAGAGTCAATTTATTGGCAATAAGCCAACGGTTTATATTTGACAAGTATTTTCTCGGCTGTATACTAATCTGCAACGATACAAACGACAGGATTTCTGCTGGTCCGGACAGTCCAGACGTAGCAGCGTCTCACGTCTAAAGCCTTTTGTCCCATTCGTCTGTGCTTGTAACCCTTTTGTGGGCCGGATAAGTAAATATTTGTGTCACCATTTGCATTTCCTCAAAGCGGCAAACCTCGATCTTCTTTAACTCTGCCTGGTTTTCTCTGACAATAATATCACTTACACGTATTGGGATTTTAACGAAATTTGGAAAAAATATTCCTTGATTGTCAATGCGCCAATAAGTAGCGAAGGCTTTTTGATATGCCAAATACTTCCGATCCTCATCGCGGGCAGAGACTCTATTCATCTAGTTTAATATAGCAATTTGTCATGAAGTATATTGAAAAAGCCTCCCACGCTCGTTGTTGTCAGTCATCCGCTGATCGATTGACCCGATGCAGGTTGTTTGGTCGTACGTAACAACACGAAAGGGGAATCACCTGCGATCAACTGTGTTAGATGGGGGCGTAGGGGCCTATTAGAAACCGAAAATCTGCGCAAAAAATCGCCGCAAACCGCAAAGCCGGAAAGAATTTCTTCCAAAACTGAAAACCGAATAAAACTCCTCACTCACAAAGCTTTGGTAGTCTTCAGAATCTCTCTCTCTGTTATTTATTTCTATCAGTGATATAAACTTATTTTATTTTCCGAAAACCTTTCTGGTTATTCCCTTGTTATTGCTGAACACATCGTATCCTAAAAAGCTCCTTTTTATGTAAATCGGCTCAACAGACCTATAGCAATGTGAAACTAGAAACAAATTGTCATTTTATAGGTGATTTTCAAAATGGACACCACATTATGAAGTTACTCTTTGATTGCCATTGTCAGAATTTTCATTTGTGGAGGCCCAATGGAAGCCCCATTTTACAACCAAACTACTAAATTTTACAACCAAATAGTCTCTACTTCGCTTTTATTCCATGTGAACAGAGCGAGTGAGCCGGCAATGTTATTCCCGAGACGAAAAGGGGAGACAACTCGAAATTGAGCTATAGAAACTCGATAGTCCACAGTCTTACTTTGATGTTATCTTGATCTTTTTTTAGACTGCTTGGCCCGGGGGTAGGTACTTCCTTATTAGAGGCTAATGGGGATGTGCCGCTGGATGGGATCGCATTTTCACGACTGGATTGATTATCATGGGGTCCCATTTTCATATAGAGTTACTAGAATGGGGTTGTACATATTCTGATTTTTGGGTGTAAGACAGTTCTTCATATTTACGGCGTACCAGAATGTGTGAATGTAAAGGGTTTTTTTTATTATTTCAGTCTAAGGTATATACGTAAATAGAAAGTGACTATGTTGGGATCGCAAAAATTTCATATTTATAATTGCCTAAAAGTGACTAAGATGGAGTCTTTAATTGACCACAGAATAGACTATAATGCGCCGGGCTCTGAGAGGCTAACCTGCGATCAGGCGTCGCGAAAAAATAGGGACGCCTGATGGCAGGTTACTGAGAGGCTAGCGGCACATACCCAGCAAAAATTAACCCACGTACGTACCTCCTCCGGGCTCATTGGTAGCCGTTACAACCCAAATAACGGCTGCTTAAAGAGACTAGGTTTGTCATGCATTCCTCTAACTGTAAGTGGTCTAAAGTTAGAATTACAGTGTTAGCGTGACTGCAAGGTGTAACTTCCTAAGTTGGCCAAAGCAGAAAAACCGTAAAATGAATTGGGCAGAAAAATCCGAAAAACCGCCATCATTGTTGACAAAAACCAAAAAGGCTAAACCAAAGGCTAAGTTAGAGAAAACCCGCAAACCGCACGAAACACCAAAACCGAAAAACCGCAATTTTTAAGAGCCAAAACCGAGCCAACAATTGGCCGAATCCTAACGCCCCCCCACCCCCCACCCCCCTCATGTTACCATCGCCAAAGGTTCCGTGCCGGTTGAATACAATTGCAGAATAACACTTGGAAAAATACTTGGCATTGCACTTTTAGCGTCGATGTATTCCGATCTATTAATTGGTGCCCATGACGCCAGACTGCCCAAACGGGCAACACGACGGCTTATTTTGTTATTGGTGGGCAGACTTAAAGGGAGCATGCGTGACTGAGTGTTGTCCCCGAAGCCTTCAAATTGTGACCGTGTTTTAGGCAAAGTACATACTCTTCGTGCAGAGGAAGCACTTATTGCCATATAAATCTGTGAACAAAAACGATTGTTTCCAAACTTGTGGTTGAGATGCGTTTGCGGGAAAATGAAACGCGCGGTTACTATGAAGGTAAATAGAATTGTCCGGCATAGCGAATTTCACAACGGTCTGCGTTTTTTGAGGGTTCAGTACAATTGTACTTGCGTTTTATCGGCTTCAAGATGATCGTAAGAAAATGTTAAGGAGTATTCCTTTTCCCAGGCCAATATTAAGTGATCACTTCTTTTTATCAAGTCTGTCTGTGTCTGGCCACAATGACTGATTTTTTCTTGACCATCACGGAAATAATGATAATACTTTCAGAGAAGTATTTTTTATCGCGGATGAATATCGTGATGTCAAATTTAGAAACATTCGTTCGGAGTATTTGTATCTTTTTGTTCTACAGTCTCATGACAGCAATGTTTGTTTCAAACTATCTTTTAACCTGCAGTCAATAACTTGAAAAGCAATTAATCAAATCATACATCTTAATGAATTCCTACTGAACAGTTGCTTATTCAGTAACGATTTTCGCAGATTAATATAAATTATATACTCTGTCGCAATAGACTGAATTTGAGTAAACACTTGGCTCACCCCCGCACCCCCTCTCCGCCTTTCAATTTTTTTTTATTCTTTTAATTCCCATCTGAAACTTAGTTACTAACTGTTATTTGTATTGGCTTGCTTCTGTCAACGCTAAGAGGTATAGAGAATCTGTTTAGGGGTCTTTTATTTCTTGGAAATTTGTCTTGCACTTCTACTGTTTCTACTTCTGACTACTTGGCTAACAGATGCACGCGGCGGTGCACTTAACACAGGATGACTGACCTTGAAAGATTAAACATCCCTTTAGAATACTAACCCAAACACTTACACGCGAGGCGAACTACAAATAAGTTACTGTCAGAGGCGAACTGCAAAGCTACTGAAACAAACAATCGAAACTAAAGATAAGAGAACAAGAAACCACAAACAGGATCTTTCGCGGAAGATCCAGATCGAGGCCTGTAGACGAAACCAAACATGCATGAGTCTCGATGGAGTATTGTTCGGTTAAAATGCCCCAGTGACAAAAAGTAAATTATTTTTTCCCTTTGGATTTCAAAACTATGTTAACTAAACACTAAGCGACCCAAGTTTTAATCCTTGATTTAAAAAAGGCACCTGTTTATTTTAACTGGAACTTTCCTATTTAATGATCCGCCATTACTAAATTTAAGTTCTTGAGAGAGCTGGATCGAGGAGGAAATGACGTCAAAGGCTCACTAGTTTAAGAATGCGATGCGTGTGTACGCTGCAGAATTAATATGCAACACGGGAGTTTTGGGCTTTCACACTTTGCATACATAATAAGCTGCGTTCACACGCAGAAATTGCCTTTGACGTCACTTTTCCCGGATCCAACCCTCTGAGGTCAAATCGGTCAGGTTTGAACGTGAGTGATGGCGGATCGTGAAATCCAAAACTTACACTCAAAGTAAACGGCCTTTAGATAAAAATGAAAGGTCAGAATTTTGCAAGTCAAGTGACACACTTTCAGAATCTCAAGAAAAAAAAGGAAGTTATTTTTTTTTATCACAGGGGCACTTCAAGTATTCTCGATAAACCGAGACAAACAACTTGAAGTCTCAAGACTCTGTGTGTGGGAAGTCGGGCCCTAGAATCACAATACTAACACTACAAAATGTGATCACGAACCCAAATTCTGTAAAAATTATTGAGCTTTGTAACAATTGCTCTCCTGTCGTGAAAAAAAGAGAGAGAAACTTAAAGCTATCCAAAGCTATTAGAATTATCGTGGTGCTTGTAAGCTGAAGGAAATAGTAGTTTAAACGGATAGATTGACGTTTGGAGTTGGTATATATTGAGAGATTTTTGAATATAAAAAAAGAAGTGTACTGAGTGATCTGCTTGCGCTTCCGCTCGGAATCTTGTTGAAAACCATTTCAATATCAAGCATGTTGCAATAACACTTGACGTTGCAATTTTAACGGGCAATATTCACATACGAGTGGTTCAAAACTGCGATACAACATTCTGAACATTGCTTTTTCATCGATAACAGAGAACAAAAAATAGCATTGTTAATCGTTTTATTTCTCATACACGTGGTGAATTTTCAAATAGTATAATAATTTGAGAAGACAGCTGAATAAAACTGAAATTTGGAAGTGGTGAGAGCGCTCGTCTTCCACCAATGTGTACGGGGTTCGATTCCCGGACCCGGCGTCATATGTGGGTTGAGTTTGTTGTTAGTTCTCTACTCTGCTCCGAAAAGTTTTTCTTCGGGTACTTCCGGTTTTCCCCTCTCCTTAAAAAAAAACATTTTCAAATTCCAATTCGATCCTAAAATGCACCGAAATTTCAGAACGAGTTCTTGTGAACCCCTTGGTGCTCCGTGGGTAAACAAATTATATTTGCATTTACATTTATCTTTAGTTATTACGTGCCATGTCATTTTTTTTTTTTGCCCACGAAAGCAACAAGGACTTGTTATTGTTTTTTAGGTGACGCGCAAAGCGAGAAAAATAGCGGCGAAGGGGAATGAAAGGGGGAAAATGAACGATCTGGGAAAAGCAAATTGTCCAGCCACAGTTACAATTTCTTATTTTATTTTGAAGTTATCATGAAACATGTCATAAATATAATAAATATAAACCATATATTAGCTATCGCAATGTTTATTTCGAGCGGCGGGCTCAAGACAGTCAAAGAATTATCCAATCAGATGACCAAAATCTCCTTTAAAGTAAAGCATTACTTGTGCCTGTGTCTCCACCACCACGTAATTTCTGACGTCATCCACGAGTGAGTCTTTGATGGTACCGCTCTCTGTGTGTTCCTTGTCGACCGCTTCTAAAAACGACCGTGTTATCTCGTCCAGTCGCTCTTTTAAGCCGTTCAAGTCTTGTGGCTGTGGTGGCAAAATTCTGTTTTCCTTTAGCTGTATTGAATAAACAAAAAATGCAAGTCAAAACCTCATTTAATGCCTAAGGAATATCAACCTGGAGTGATTTATTTTTCTGCGCCCGGTGTGCGAGTTATTCAAAGAGAGGAAGACAGCTGCCTTATTAGTGGATGTGAGTATCTCATCCCGTTAAGTTTTGGCATAAATATTCCGCACAGACCGTGAAATCCAATTTCAAAAGCTAACAATTTTCATACTTGTATCCTAGAAAATCTCTAAATATCAGGCCCGTATCCCATTATTTTTCCCATCGTGATATCTCGTATCCGATTAATTTTTCCCCGAAATATCGCGTATCCCAAACTGAAAGCCAAGCCAGAATTGCAATCGTGGACAGCTGTTTCGACTTTTTTGGGTCCCAACAAGGTCGAGACAGCTCGGTTGAGTCTCAACAAGGTCGAAGCAGCTGTCCACGGTTGCGATTCTTGGCTTTCAGTTTGAACTCTGTCATGTCGTTGTCCCGCTTTCTACGTAGTATCAGCCTTGCATCATCGTTCTCTAGTCGTTCTATTTTTGGCTGATCAGGTCTTCCACAGATCCTACGCAAACCAGCAGCATTGCGATCCTTTGTATCATTGTGTTTATGCTCCTTTGTATAGAGTCTCATAGATAACGATGGAAAACTAGCTCCTTCTAAAAAACATTCCCAATTGAAAGCTAGATTAAGAAAACTATACCCTATTCATGACCAAAACACCTGAAAACCATGCCCTTTGGGGCCACACATACAAATAGAGCGAAAGGAAAAAAATATAACTTACCACTCTTCTCATATAAGTTGAGATATCAATTAAATATGATTCTAATCGGTCACTCAGTTTTTCTATTTTGTCATCGCTAGAGTTCTTGATCAGTCCCACCGCTTTTGCCATTCTAAAGAATCTCTGTATATCGTCACTAAGTATTCCTGCGTTGGTCACCTAAGCAAAAAAGAAGCGCAAAATCATTTTAATTTCGCAGAAAATGTTTTTTATTATTATTATTTACGGGATATTTTTATGAGGTAATTGGTGTTAGATCGATCAGCTAAACAATTAGGAAAAGAAGGGGATTCATTTTTCAGCCCTCTTCTATTTTAGAGAAGTAGCGCTGGCCACGCAACGCTCACCAGGCGATTGAAGAAGGTTGTTGATCTTTTATCTTAAAACTAGAAAACGACCTTTTTCTTTTGATTAAATGCGTTTGTGATTGTGGTACCTGGTTTATCAATTTTTTGTCGTTTTCGTTAACATGCGATTAGGCGTTCATTTTATCGCGTGATCTCAAGTAACATTTTCCTTACTTACCCTTTTCATGGTAGAATTTGAGAGTTCTTCAAACTGTAACAGTTGTATTTTGTCACTAAGACGGGGTGGTAACTTGGACTTCTGTTAAAAATAAAAAAACGAAAAATGCATGAAACAATATGTTTCCTCAAAACACGTCTACTGAATATTTTGATAGAAAACTACTTTACTAGTTAAAACTGTCAGTTAGTAGAGGTCAATTCCCTGTTCACTGTGACCGATTCCTTTTTAATAATCACGTCCGTTCTATTTGCTTGAAGATGAAATACTATCCACTACACTGCACTGTTCACGCAAGCCTTACCAGCTCATCTTCAAGTTGTTTTTGGAGGCGATCCATCTCCTCGCAAAGACTTCGCAGTGTTTGCACATCTGATGGAGTGAAATGCAATTTCTTTTGGTCTTTCATGGTTGGCGTGATGTTAGTGTTTTAACCCTGAGATCGATCTTGTACTTTAGTTGTTAGGCTTGATCCGTAGACTGCTAATGAATATCTTCTAAAGTGTCAGGGTATTTATTTCCCCGGGCCAGGTGCAAAAGGGAAAAACCCGAGATGTAAATAAGCCATGATAAGTCACGAGGTGTGTTTAAGAATAAAACCTATTTTGTAACGGAACATCTGGGACAACGTGTTCCTGGAAAATCAAAGGCGAGTTCTGGGTGGGGCTGCATCACCGTGCGTAATGATATAATTGTGTTTAGAAAAGAAAAGCTAAACATTCTGAAAGCCGCTTGAAAGCCTTGCAAATATGCCTCGCATCGTTTTGGTAGATCAGTTAAAGACGGTAAAATTCAGTTATATCTTTTGCGAACGAACCCTACCGGTTTAGTAAGCAAATGGCCTTTTAATTATCTTAAATCGTGTCAGATGTAAGCACCAAAACGCTCCCTGATCCTGTCAAGTGAATTTCACTTTCCTGCGTTTCCGGGAACCTGTGACACGCTCCACTTAACTCGTGACGGCTCTTCTCATAAAAACTGAAATACCGAAATCCAAAAATATTGCAAGACAATCTGTCAAAATTAAATCTGTCGATTGCTATTATAGAAAATAAGAAGATCAGAAAAAGAAAATTAACATGAAGATCGTTTCATCAATTTGATAGGAGGTAGTTCATCAATGACAAGTGAACCTAGGAACATCTAAAAATAAAAACTTCCAGTTGAAATAGCATCCTGTTTATTTAGTATAGACTCACCCATGTGACATCACAAGTGTCACGCCACTTTCTGTAATTCTGGAGGTCGAGTACAATTCAAAACGATTCTTATCTGAGATTAGGAATGCATTTTCTCATTTGTTTTAAAAAAAATGCTGTAAAATGTCCATAGTAAAAAAATGAAAAAGATAGGTCTAATTTCTGCCCATCATGCTTCTGATTAGGTTTCATCGACGCGATCTGAGAGTCAGACTGCATAGGTGTGTTATTTCAATGCGAACCGATAAGGACACTCTCATCAAATGGGTGTCGAAATTAAGTGAATCTTAAAACAACAGTTTGAAATATATAAAGAGCTAGTGATGAATTTTGAATTAGAAACCCTGACCACTTAGTATGGGTAATAAGACATCTTGACTGCAATTAATGAAGCGTGAGTAAATTTTAACTTAACTGGGCGCAAATACAATTTGACCCAATGCGCTTGTTGCAGGCACTTGCACGAGAAAATTCATGCATGAGATAACTTAATATTTACTTGGAAGAGATCGACTTTTTACTGATTTATGCTATACACCTAAAGTTAAGAGTATTGCACAATAAACTTGTATTGTTTTTGTTTTGATTCAAGTATCTTCGAAGATTTAAAATTATTATCATCAGAAAGAATTGAAAGTCGGCCGACTTCGAAATACCTCCGGTGATAGTCGGGGGATTCTTGATACTATTAAACTAATAGAATAACTGAGATACTATACGCGCTCTCATTGGTTTCTAAGAGTGTTTCGATGAGATTACATAATCACGGTTGTGACGTTTTAGATTCGCGTGCATTTTTGAGAATTCGGATTACATAACCTCATCTCTAAACACTCGGGGGGTTAGGAGAATTGTCGAAAGTTATACAAACCTCGACTACTCGGGTTTGCATAACTGTCTCGGATTATCGTGTTAAGATAAGGCGATGTAAACACGGTAAAGGTGCTTAAATTTTCATTTGCACTTGTATTGCGCTTTTTCGCACTCGTGAGAGTTTTAAGACTTTTTATTTGAAAGCTGCAGTCTCATTTTAAGGCTGGATTTCACCTGAAGGCTGTTTTGACGCCGCTCAAAATGACCTTTGTGTCAATATCTCGTTCACAATTCAAGCAACGACAAATCCCTCCACTTAGAACATTAACTAATGTTTTGTGGATTTGTGTAAATTTTTGGGTGATTTTTAGGCATTTTGGCAAAGAGATATATTTTTTAAAGGATAGGTTAAATTGAGGAAAATATGAAAAGTTGAAGATTTGATGGATTTGGAAAATTGAAATTTGAAGTGAAGAATTAATAGACGGACACAGCAAACAGTCCCCTACCAACCTGGGGCTCCTTTTTTGAGGGGGTCAACTGTCTGGTAGTGTTCCCAATCCATTTTCAACATAACAATTTCCTTTTAAAACTACTTCAACTCTCACTCCTAATCAGGTAGAATCCCACTTTTAGCAGAAAATATTCCGTTTTATTCTAGAGTATCATTGCATGACTTGGCGCAAATACTTAAAACCGTGTTAAAATCAAAAGTTCTGAAAATGACACGAGTATAAACAACAAAGTTCCTCTCCTATTCCAAACTTGTAATACTTCTCTGTGCTCTATCTTGTTAATTTTTTTTACTATCCACAATAATCAAGGTCCAGCTGGAGTCGAAGGCTGAGGCTGATAACTCCTACCTCGACCTTTATAATTGTTTTATTATACATTAAACGAAAATAAAATGGGAGCCATGTTTTTGCTTCTTCACTGACGGCAAGCAACACAAAGCGCGCGAAGACTGGTTTTCACTAACGACGGAGCCGGAGTTCGTAGTCGGAGTCATAAAAGACCTTACGACCTAGTGAAAATCGAAAATCAGAGCCGTGAGCGGAGTCACAAGCTCGACGGAATCGGAGTCGGAAGAATCAGAACGTTTCCATTTCTTCCGATTCCGTTTACGACTCCGTCCCTTATGATCCAGTGAAAACTAGGTTGTCGGAGTCGGAAGCAGAAGCGGAAGAACAAGAACCAACCAATCGCAAGGCCCGGAGTCGAACATTGTCATTGGTTTATTCTTCCGCTTCTTCTTGCGACTCCGACAATGCAGTTTTTACTTGATCGTAGGCGACGGAGTCATAAGCAGAATCAGTGTTTTGCTTCCGACTCCGTCGGTTTGATTTTCACTCGATCGTATCGCTCTACGCTTCTGATTACAACTCCGACTACGACTCCGTCGCTAGTAAAAACCAGTGATGCGCTGCGGTCATACATGTCAGCTGTGACTTTGCATTGAGTGTCATGTTCTTGAGATTATTGTATAATCTGCAACTAGATGATGTCAAAGGCGCTGATTTCGAAAATTCATTGTACGCTTTCGGCCTATCAGAAATAAATAAATAAATATTATGCATAAACCAGAATGCGTCTGTTTATTTGATATTATATTATTATTATTATTATTATTATTATTATTATTATTATTATTATTATTATTATTATTATTATTAAAAAGAATTCACAATCACGTAAATCTTCTTGTCAATGGGTACTTTCTGAATATCGTGATCACTTTATGTCTATATGTGTTTTATCTGGGATACTTCTCTTATGATAACTCCTTTTTTTGTTATACACCTTTTATTTATTTATTTATTATGTAGGTAATTGTTTATGTTTACATTTTTTTACTATTACATACAATACTTACACTACTGACACTTCTTACAATACTAATATTATCTACAATACTTACACTACTTACAATGCTTACGTGCCTACTAACAGTTTGATGTCAGCAGGGACTTTCCAAACGGATAGTGTTTACAATAAGGTTCAGTTAGAAGTTGAGTTCTGGATATCTCACGCCATCAGGAAAAAAAAGAATGAGATAAGTGATATTATTTAATTTTTAGACTTTATACTCTTAAAGGGTGTAGAACAGGAATGAGTATCGTCATCACCGCGGCACCGCCCTCTGGTTTCCTAAATTAAACGATGTTTGCAACGCGGAAGTGACTCCATACGTAAATACTTGCACTTACAGATTAAAATGTCATTAAGTTTTGAGGCTGTACGGCTCCTGATCAGGGACACTAAAGGATGAGTAACTAACTGCACAGGATCTACGTTTGCAGTGGTTATCGTATGCGGTCCCTTGCAGTTAGTAACTCATTTATGAATTTTTTGGACCGTAGGTCTTTTCAGATCCGATACGCTGCGTCTTTAAGCATGGTACTGGCCATGCGTTTTAATGTTTAAATGTTTAGGCTGGTCTTGTCTAGTCTCCTTCTCAGCCGTTTTTTGGGATGTCACTTAACGCTCCCCGAACTGGCCATGCGTTTTAATGTTTAAATGTTTAGGCTGGCCTTGTCTAGTCTCCTTCGCAGCCTTTTTTTGGGATGTCACGCAACGCCCCCCGAAACACGTGACGTGGCAACGCGTGTTCCGGGGCGCAAGTGAGTTCAGAGTACGGAACTTGATATAGTGAATGGGTCATTTTGCAATTTATGTGCATTGGCTCTTTGGCTGGCGTTACATATCTTCGCTACACAGTGCTGACGAGGCCCAAGAAGGCCGAAACAGCTGTCCACTGTTGCGATCCTGCTTTAAGGCCGAGACACACGATGCGACAAATCGCTGCGACACGTCGCAGGGACAGGTTGCTGCAACAAATCGCGTCGTGTGACATGTGAAAATCATTGTCGTTGCGACAGAATTTTGTCGCCGCGATCTGTCGCACGAATTCAAACTGGTTTGAATTCATGCGACAAATCGCAGCGACAAAATAATCGCAAGCAGCCTTGTCGCACCGTGTGTACGCATCTGCGACAAATCGCTGCGACAAAATTTAAATCAACCAATGAGGAAGCATCATTTACTTTCCAGCCATGTTAAATTTGAACCAGTTTACATTTCCTCTCTTCCA
>JAEMPF020036960.1:0-12411 GCA_022496165.2 Catalaphyllia jardinei
TATCTATCTATCTATCTATCTATCTATCTATCTATCTATCTATCTATGTTTTCGAACGGATTGACTTTACTTTCCAAAGAAAATATCGATGCCAGCTGTATAAACAATTGTAGACTTCACTTTAACAAGAAAGGGGTCTACAAGTTGGCCGGTAATTTTAGAAGACCCACCTAGCTAATTAAGCCCGCACCAAATGACTCATTCACTCAATCACTCACTCGCTCACTCACTCGCTCTCTCGCTTACTCGCTAGCTCACGCACGCACGCACAAACTCACACATGCACTCGCGCACGCACAAACGCGCTCACGCACTCACTCACTCACTCAGTCACGCACTCACTCGCGCACTCACTTATGCACACACGCACGCATGTGGCAAGAAGACACGCACGCACTCACACACTCAGTCACTTACTCACGCACGCACGCACGCACGCGCGCACTCACGCACTCACGCACCACGCACGCACGCATGCACGCACTCACTTACTCTTTGGACCATAGTGGCTTGCTCGTTTATTTATTTATTTATTTATTTATCTAATTACTTACTTATTTACTTAATGACGAAAACTTTTTAGTTCCTTTCCTCTGCTTCTTTTTATTAGGAATCTGCTATATGCTTGACAGACGTTCTCGAGAAAACTCCATCTCCAGTCCCAAAAGTTTTCCTGTTCTATGCTGCTGAGGCTTATCAGACCGGTTATCTTCTCGAGAAAGCAGATCTTTGCTCAGGAATAAAGTACGATAACCTTAAAAAAATTGTGTTGAACTCAGGTTGGTATGTTTTTTGTTTGTTTTTTTGAAGTACACAAATAGGATGAAAGATCTTTTCAGTAGATCCCATTGAAATGGTTGCGTTTGAAGGATCCATCGACAGACTCATACCATTATAGTCACCTAGTTCTGTTAAATACACAGGAACACAAGAAACTACTGCTCAGTAGATTCAATTTAAATAGTAACACTTGAAGATTTATTGTTACCGCCAAAGAACTATTAAACTTATTTCGATTTGTTTACCTTTTGGGAATTTCATGTAGTTGGATTATACGTTTGTAGTTTTTTCGTACCTGGATGTGACAACATAGTTTTTGGAACAAAAAAATAAGTAATAATGTAAGTATGTTAGGAGTTGCTCGTGGACAAACCTTGGACATAAAATGGATATTAAAATGATTCCCGGTGTAAGTAAACTCGATTTGTGTACCGCGGGAACCAGCATAATAATAAATAACAATTATTCCATGAGCCCGAGTTGGATATGAAGTGATAAAATAACCAACGAACGCGTAGCGCGAGTTGGTTATAATCACTTCATATCCAAAAAGGGCGAATGGAATAATTGTTTTAGTAAGTTCTCAAACCGATTTTTATTTTCACAATTTTACAAAGGAAAATTTTTAAACCTGGCGCACTATTTTCCATATGACGTAAAACTCCGACTATTGGCTCATAGTCGGAGTTCTTTAGCCAATTAAAAAGCTAGAAATACAATAGTTGGAACTGAGAATTTACTAATAGCACATATCTATATGTACCGCACAAGTGAAAAGTACTTTCTGCGCATTCTAATTGGCTAGCTTAGTGGTTAATAGCAAATGCTATTAGCCCCTAAGCAAAGGGAAAAACAAAATGGCTTCCCGTTTCGCTTCGGTTACCGAGGAGCAAATTTTATTCACAAATTAAACGAGGCAACTGTTCCGGAAAATACAAAAAGTGGCAACAAAGTTTGGTTTGGCCCCATTTTGTGTTAATTCGTTTGATCTTTCCAAATTCAAATCTTAAAGCGCTAGCATAAAAAGAGGTACAAAACCTTGATTGAACGTGAACCGTCGAGCACTATATAAGTACATAAGATGAAACATTTACTGTTTTGAAGCTTGATCTCAACAGCAACACGAATTTGAAATATACGTGGAAGAAATGTCACCAGGGAAAGTAACCCTTTTCTTCTCTAAGAGCGACTTACAGCTTTTACCCTGTGTAACGCCATTATGATAAAATGTTACTCATTAAAGGAAGGCCCCTTAAGCGGAGGAGGGGGGGGGGGGGCATAAATTTTAGTGAAGGTTTAGCAAGTTTAAAGTTTAAAAAAATGTTTTGGACACCACCAGACAGTTGAAAGCCCTCGAAAAGGCACCCCAGGTTGGTCAACAACTGTTTGGTGTACCTCCACCAACTTTTGGCTTCAAATCCTAAATTTAAAACAACATCAAAATTTCCTATTTCCATAAATTCTACGCACCCTTGAGAAAAATTTTTTTATCCCCAAATATACCCAAAAATCATCAAAAAATTACAAAACACCCCAAACGCAGATATGCGGGATGAGCAGCGAAATATTTGACTGCTTGCTTTTACAACAAGAAGTCACTTGCCGCAAAGCAGCATACAGTGTGATTTTCATAATTTTCTGATCTGCATTTGTTGTTTTTTTCGGAAATAAAGCAGATTTTCAATCGACCGATTATTCAACTTGTGTGGCATATAGTACAACAATTATACCTCAGTGTCAGTGAAAGTGGTGGATGTTTACCTCACCACGGCTAAGTAACTGTCCACCATTAATCACCCACACTGAGCTGAATCATTGTCATGTTAAATAAAACTAGGTAGAAATCAGTTGTTTCTGTTCGATATACCACTGTTTCCGTCCATTTCCGACGAAGTTGTTCACGTTTGCTTTATTTCGTAGGAATAATGGAGAAAGAAGGGCTCTCAAATATTGGTGAGTAATGCCCTTTATTTCTCCTTAAAAGTATATAAACAATAGCCTCCATTTGGCGCGAAAATATGCTAGAATATTTCTCTGCGGACATTATCTGTTCGGAGAAGCGAACAGTTTCCGAGAGCCTTAAACTGTGAGCTTCAAGGAACAGATAATGTCCAAGGACAAATATCCGAGCATATTTTCGCCTCAAATGGAGGCTATCGTGTTTATTATCCTTCACATCTTTTTCCCAACGCGCGCAGTTTTGAAAATTGGGGTATATTCTCGGATATTCCCCAGTTTTAGCTGGGGAATATTTGGTCACCTGTCGTGTTTAGACCAATCGCACGCGCGCGAAACGATTTGTTGGATTATGAGATATAATATCTGGAAAAAATGCAAATTTTTAGCACAAAGGAAGTGATTGCGAAATATAGACAAATGTCATTTTCTCTTGATGGGAATAGTTAGATTTTGTCCAGCTTCTGTTGAAAAAGTGACACGATCTCCTCATTCAAACACCACTTTTAAAGCATCACGATGAGTGTGTCAAAGAAAGTTCTCAGTAAAGAGGACCCTTGTTCGTTGCAGTAAGAAGTCGTACTATCATTCATATTTCAATGATCATATGAAAAATGTCAGAAAAACTTGGATTGGGATTAATCATCTCATCGGCCGAAATAAACGAAGATGTAAGCCTACTGTTGCGCTTCCTAATGTGCTCAATGAATTCTTTTCTTCCGTGGGTCAAACATTTTCGGCATCAGTACCTCCTGCTAATCATCATTTCAGTGATTATCTCCCTGGTGTTAATTCACCTAGTTCATTCTTCTTCGAGCCAGTCACTTCCATGGAACTTGAAACTGAAATTCTCCTTCTCCCTACTAACAAATCACATGGTTTATACTCCTGTCCCGTTCGCGTATTAAAATCTTCCAGTAGTGTACTCTCTCTACCATTGGCACATATAATGAATAATTCCGTGTTAACAGGAAAATATCCATCTAATTTAAAGCATGCAAAAATTATTCCCATCTTCAAGGATGGCGATGAAACGGACCCAAGTAACTACCGTCCCATTTCTCTTCTTTCACTCTTCAATCGGCTCTTTGAGAAAGTTATGTATAATAGATTAAAATCTTATGTCGAATTAAATGGACTTCTGTACAATGGTCAGTATGGTTTTCGTGAGAATATGTCAACTCAGCATGTAATTTTGGATATTGTTAATTCGATCCAAAGTAATATGGATAACAAATTGTTCACGTGCGGTATTTTCCTCGACTTTAAAAAGGCTTTTGATACTGTGGATCATTCGATTCTTCTGAGTAAACTATATCATTACGGTATAAGGGGTCCGGTAAATGAATGGTTTTCATCCTACTTAAATGGTCGTGTCCAAACTACTCAAATTGATAAACAAATATCATCTAAAAGAAATGTGCTAACAGGGGTCCCACAAGGCTCTGTTCTAGGCCCTCTACTTTTCTTGATTTATATTAATGATATTTATAATTCTTCTAAGAAGCTTTCTTTTTATTTATTTGCTGATGATACAAACCTGCTGTATGCTGACAAGGATTTGAAGTCATTAGAAAGTGTAATCAACATCGAACTGCAGAAAGTCTGTGACTGGTTGAATGCTAATAAGCTGACCATAAATGCAAAAAAGTCCAATTTTGTCATATTTAGACCATCACAAAAGAAGCTTAATTATCAGATTAATATAAGGATATACAATAATGCCTCAAATGCTGATACTTTTCTTGAATGCAAAGATTACGTAAAGTTCCTGGGTGTGCTCATCGATAAAAACTTAACTTGGAAATATCATATCGACTACATCGCCTCGAAAATTAGCAGGGTTGTTGGAATTATATCACGATTAAGGCACTCTGTCCCTCTGAATACTTTAATCCGTTCTCTGATTTTCCCATATACACACTACGGAATTGCTGCTTGGGGCCAAGCTGCACAGGTCTATCTGAGGAAAGTCTTTATCTTACAAAAACGAGCTCTTCGGCTAATGTTCTTTGCTGGTAACAGATCTCATGCTATTCCTTTATTTGTCTCTGCTAATGTCTTACCCCTCAATATGCTTTATTTTGAAACAGTATGCTCCCTCATGCACGACATATCTACCAATTCTGCGCCTCAGAATATCTGTGATCTTTTTACTTGTTCATCTGACCTTCATACATATAACACTAGATTCTCTGATGCTGGTAATTTATACATTAATAAATCAAGACTGAGAATTCAGCTTAATTCATTTTCCATTTTCGGAGCTAAATTGTGGAATTGCCTGAAGCCTGATCTGCGTAAACTTAGGAAACAACCTTTCAAAAATAAAATTCATCAATTTTTACTTGCGGTACTTAGTAATGAGGATGATTATGTTGATGTCTCTACGTTAATGTTAAAAATAGCTAATTATCATTAATCAAACTCTAATAGCCATTATTGTTAATTTCTTTAGTTCTATGACTTATTATAGGTTCTTTCTCATCTCATGTAAATCCTAGCTATTTGTGAATATAAGTGTATACCTATTTACTTTATTTATTTATTTAACTGATATTAATAATGATATATCTATATATATATATTTTTTTCCTGCATTTTACTACAATGTAATGTATTTGTAATGTAATGTATTTGTAATGTATCTTATTGTAAGTTACACAGCCCGCCTCGATTAGCGATGCTATATGCGGGTTGTGTAAATTTAAAAATCTGTTGAATTTGAATTTTAATAAAATAATGCTAAAAAAAAAAAAATGCTAATGCTGCTAATGCTAATGCTCAAAACATTCATTCTGGCCATAATTGGAGGGTACCTTTTGAAACGTTCCCATAGAAGGCAAGCGTGGACTTTTGACAATATACTTCAAGTCCTCTATTGAGCCATTTTCCCCCTCTATTGAGCCATTTTCCCCCTCTCTCGCGCCATTGAGCCATCCCCCCCCCCCCCCCCCGCAGGGAGGGAGCGGGAGCTTATTTGAAGGGCAGCCCTATTTAATTCAGCGAAATGCATTACCGGTAGTAGAACAGGAGGAAAAAACATACTTAAGTTACGCTTCCCTACTTCCCGTTTTGGCTCAGGACAATGACTGTCCAATATGGAGAATTGAGTGGTATTATACGTGTTATCATGGTTACACAAGTTATTTTCAGCAAAATCCGAACTTTCAGCACGTGAATAAACCAAACCGGATCAGTCCACATGAATTGTTATAGTTATGATTAATTACTAATACAGTCTATCATTTATTAACATGCTTGTGTAGGATGGCCGGGGGGAGGGGGGTTAAAAGAGAGAGAAAGAGAGAAGGGGGGGTAATGACTTTCCTCCTCTGGAAAATGTTTTTCATTGGTTTCCAAGCAACAGCTGTCATCATAGCAATGTTGGCGCATTGAAATAAGTGGATTGTCTTGAAGTTAAGTCTAAATCTAGTGACGATGTTCTTGTAGCTGAGTAAAAGAGTATGCTGGACAATACGTCATGCAGGATCTTGAAAGTAAGAAGAAGTAATAACACATTTGTCTACTCTATAGAGAATGATCGCTATCACAAATGCGCTGGAGATGCCATGAAGAAGTGCGTGATTAACAGCATGCATGTGTTCGAGCATGAGCAGGGAGACACTGACGAAGTTGATGACGCAGATGATGCCTATATTCGTTGCTTAGAAGAACAGACAAAGACCTGCAATCACCCCATTATGCACAACTTTTTTAAAGAGGTAGAAGCGTACAAGAAACATGTCAAGCAGTTGGAAATGCTTGAATCAGAAGAGCAACAGGGGTAGGACTATCGAGCATTGAACTTGTCATTTTCATGTTCATGTAACTGCAATGAACGTAGAAGAAAATTAGCAACTTTACAACATGTTCGACTTAGATCGCAGTGATAGTTAACAAGACTTAGAAATAACTGAGTTTATGCACTATTAAGTGGAAACCCCGACGTTCTTGCGCTAGCAACGCCCTGGAAATTAATCTTTTGAAGACGGCGTGCGCTAACTCCGAATCTTTTTCTGGGGGCCTTGTAGGAGAAAAACGTTTATAAAATACACCACCATAAAGTCTTCTGAGACAAACGTTTAGCTTCATTCCGTAGCCATTGATGCTTTTCGGTGAGCGATGCTTAAGCAAAAGAGCACTTTCCGTGTTTGCATAGCCTCATCTACAAAAACGGGAGGGTTGGGAGACTACGTCTCGGGTTTGCATAACTTTCGAGAAATCTCCCAACTCTCGGCGAGTGTTTAGATGAGGCTATGTAAACACGGAAAAAGTGCTCTATTGTTTTTAGAAAATGATTCTCAAAATTCGCGGGAATATAAAACGTCACAACCATGTTTGCATACTCTCATCTAAACACACTTATCGCCCAATGAAAGCGCGCGTAGTAGCCCATTTAGTTTATAATAGTTGATAATGCCTTTCAAACTGTTCCCAATTATGTCACAAATTGTGGCAATGTCTAGATATGGGCATGGGAGTCTTAATATTCTCCATGCGTATGCAACAGATATCCTGCGATTACGTCATTTCGTGTGTCGTTGACAACAATGGCGAATTTTTCAGCTTTTCTACAAATTGACAAACTCGGTAAATTGTCCAATGACTTCCCAGGGCGGACTCAACGCAATTGAAATCCGTAAAAGAGATGTGGAAGTATCGAAATGATTGTCTCATTAATTGCAAACTGCACTTACTTGGCATGCACCTTAAGGATTAAACTTAGTTGTAAACGGTTCGCACAATTATTTTTACATGCACCTAAAGTAAAATGTAAGCGGTTCATATCTATACCAAGTGACAGTTTTTAATAGCCACAGCAAGCTTGTAAAACGTCTAGAGATAGGGTCGTTTGTACTTGAGAGAGATCATGAGAAACTAACTAAGAAGTGATATGCAGGCAGATATGGCATTCCATGTCATTAGCTATACTGCATTCAATAACTGCCGTTCAGTCGGTCCTCTCTTCTCTTAGGGGGAGGGTTGGAAAGGTGTTTTGAACCAGCCGAAGGATTTTGCTTTACCGAAATCCAAGCCCGTACTACATTATTCTCGCTAAATTTTGTGAGCATTAAATTTAAGAGTGGCGAAATAGAGGACATGCGAATATTAATTTCGCGGGCGGGCGAGCGGGCGAGCGGGCGGGCGAGCGGGCGGGGGAGCGAGCGAGTGGATGAGTAACTGAGTGAGTGAGCGAGCGAGCGAGTGAGTGAGTGAGTGAGTGAGTGAGTGAGTTAGTTAGTGAGTGAGTGGGTGAGATAGTGAGTGGGTGAGATAGTGAGTGAGTCAGTGAGTGAGTCAGTGAGTGAGTCAGTGAGTCAGTGAGTGAGTAGGTGAGTGAGTGAGTGAGTGAGTGGGTGGATGGGTGAGTGAGTGAGTGAGTGAGTGAATGAATGGGGGAGTGAGTGAGTGAGTGAGTGAGTGAGGGAGTGAGTGAGTGAGTGAGTGAGCGCAATTTTTTGTAATCTTTGAAAAATTTACAGGTGCTTATTTTTTCCAAATTGCATTCGAAATCATTTCATTACCTATACGAATTGCACAACACGAGGTCCAATTACTAAATAATCGTATCTATAACAAATTTCGGAATTAAAAATGTCTCTTGAGAACTTCTTTTAAGCGAACACGTCTTTGGCGCTTTTCCTAAGTTTTGAAAACTATAGAAAACATTGCTAAAGAAGCCATTTAAGCACACGTAATAGACCAATTTCGGTATATTAAAATTCAGTCTTAAGCAATAGACCTCAGAAGCAGGCTCTGGAGAATAAATCCCACAAACTCTGTATTTATTCCCCAGAACCTCGTACTTAGGTCTCTTGTTTTAGGCTGAATTTTAATAGATTGAAATTGGTCTGTTGACATGAAAATCACGTGGGTATTCAATTACAGGTATCCGATTACAAAAAGTTGAAATCGGACACCTGTAATTGGACACCTACTTGATCGCGCGCCGATTACGTTACAAATAGGAGCGCGGAGAACCATCACGATCGACAAGTTTTGTTTTAGATACGATTAACGGGAAATTTGTGCTCGTAATGTCAAATTAATAGACCACTTGCGTCGCGCTTGTCCGATTTTGAAGTTATAATAATGATTCGATATAGCGCCCTTCCTCCAATTAGCGCCCTCTTTCGAATGAGCGCCCCCCCCCCCCCTTCGAACGTGTTTTTATAAGTAAACGGCCCTAATCCAATAGTGCCCTTAACCAAATGTTATAATGTTACAGCGCCATCAGAGTACGTATTAAAGAAGGTTCATTTTCTGGCTTCACTACTCACATACGTAATTCTGCATGATAAAAATAGTAGCATTGGTCTGAGTTTCGCAATTGCTATTTCCATGTGAGTACATTATTCTTTTGAACGAATCATCTTTATCGGCGTCGAAAGTGATTAAAATTTCCTACTTTAGCTGAGCAGTCGCCTTATATTTGTTGCTGTTAGAGTTCCTATTTTTGTTTTTGTTTTTTTAATTTTTTAAATAAATACTTGTATTGAGCCGGATAAAACAGTTACAAAGTGTCTTGAAATATTTGAGCATAATGACTACATAAGTAGGTGTCCGATACTGAAAGAAATTGAAAGTAGAAAATTTGAAACTGCTTCAATTGTTCTCAAAGGAAAAATATACCCAAAAATCCATTGCCAGTTTTATTGAAGTGGACGTTTTTATCGCCCAGTGCTCGATGGCAAACCTTAGCGAAAGCGGCAATTAGGATTCATTACGGCATTGCGCTGTTTCTGTTCTTGCTAACGCCGTTAACAGAAACCATGTTCAATTATAGCAGAGTGAGAAGATGATCCTAAAACACCACGAAACGGCTTCGGTGATGATTTAGAGGTGGGCCGAAGAGACAAACTCAGTCATCAGCGCACATGATGTAAAAATCTCTCTTTGCAGTTGTCTTCGCCCTCATGGTCTGCTGAATCCATGGTGTGTCAATGTTATTTTACGGCGATTTTAGCTGGTGGAGTCGATGCCACGAAACTGGTTGATTTTCTCTGCATTGTTCTTTTTTACTTCTAGAACGCAATCAAACAAATGAATGTATTCAAAAGAGAATTTCGTAAAATATTATATCTTGCAAAAGAAAACGAAAAGCTGGTGCCTTGTCTGGAGTTGAAACGGCCTCTGCCTTTAGACAAGCTTAAGATACCGAACGTGACCCATAGCACAGTTTTACAACAAGCCGAGCACGGAAACAAAAAGTGTTAGCTTTGACGAACAGTGCCACTCCTTCCGAAGCGATATTTATCAAGTACGATATCTGCACTGACAACCTGGAGCGTTCACACCAGGCAAGCTTCAGATTACTTGTGAAGAGGACAAATAAGTGATCCCACAGGAATACAAACAAAGTAGTCTGTTGACACTAAATAGTTTCTCAAACAATTGATTCACGAGCTCTTTCTTATGAAAGAACTTATTTTTCCACGTTTAGGGCGAAGGGCATGTTAAGTTTTGCTGGAAGATGTAAGATGAGGGTCTATCAAAATTGTTTGGGAAAGTCTATTTTCCTTTCACGCTGAAAACGGAAAGATACGCAGAAATGAAAATGAAGCTTGGATGACACTGAATGGAGCCCAAATCTGCATCAAATAGGAATCAAAAGTACTTAGTGGGGGTAGACTTAAGTAATGTCTCAAATTCTCTAAAAAAGATAACTGTTTCGAGACACAACCCAAGTTTCCAAAGAACGGACTGTAAGAAGTTTCGTCAACAATATGCTAAAGAATATGTAAATATTTACATTTGAATGGGCAGTTGACATCTTCACTGGCGAAAGCGAAACACTGGTATTCAAATGTGACACCGAGAGCTAAATCTAGCTGAAACCAAACGTACTGAAAAACATATGCTCAGGCTTTATAGAAAACCTTGGAGCCGTGAAATCCATTTAATGCTAAGGTTGTCGCCTATGTGTCTATGATGCCGGAAAATTTGAGCTCACGAAGTCTCAGTTTGATCGTTGTAGAAGTCAGCTTCCTCATAACCTTGAACATTTTGTCGCTGATCGGAAACACCTTAGTTTGTATTTCGGTTTGCAAGAATACTCGTCTTCGAACGACAACAAACTTGTACATTATCGCTTTGGCCGTGAGCGATTTGCTCTCTGCTGTGTTTGTGATGCCTATAAGCGCGAGCGTATTGATAGCAGGCAACTGGACTCTTGGCGGAACGCTATGCCAGATTCACGCCTTCTTCAGCCTGTTTGTTATCTACGTTTCTCCTGTAACCATGGCCTTTACAGCAGTTAATCGTTATGTGAGGATATGCAAGTCGGATCAGCAGTACAAGAGACTGTTTTCAGCGAGAAAGTCGCGCGTTTTGCTTGCCTCCGTATGGAGTTTCGTTGCAGGTTACACAGTGGTTCCTCGATTGCTCGGTCTCCAAGCGTACGAATTCGTCCCAGGTTACGCCCAGTGCTCTATTGCACACCTCAGCGAAAAGGGCAAATTGATTCACTACGGTATCGTCATCACGTTGTTCTTTTTTGCACCGTTGATAGCAACCACATTCAGCTACACAAAAGTCGCGAAGACGATCCGACAGCACAATGCGTCTGCAACTGCGACGATTCAAAGACGAGAAAGCGCTCGGGAAAGAAGCCGTAAATGGCGAAAAAGCAAGGGTATCACCAATCATGAAATCAAACTCAGCAAGTCTCTATTCGTAGTCGTCTTCTCCTTCATAATTTGTTGGATACCCTTCTGGATCATCGTTATTCTCCGTCGCTTTCGTCTTGTCGCAGTGATGCCTCGAAGCGTGGAGCTCTTTTGCATGTTTCTCCTTTATCTGTCGAATACAATCAACCCTTTCATTTATGCTGGGATGAATCCCTTATTCCGAAGGGAATTCCGTAAGATTTTCCTCTGTAAACAATGTCATGAAGTGGACCGCGTAGCTAATAACAGAAGAGCAAAGAGCGAGGATGCAACTGATACTCCAAACATGGAATTTTTTCGACGCGTTTTTCGGCCGAACTTCGATCAAAATACTTCTTTGGTCAGCCTCTCTGTCGAAAAGAGTGAAATTTCCCGAGTAAGGGAGGTAAATCTTGGACTGTCCATATCAGAAAGTTCCTGTTGATACAGGCGAATGATCAACTGCCCTTTAAAAAGTTTGCCTAAAGTATTGATGTTTTCACCGATAACATAAAACATGTTTTCACGCAAGAATAAAATTAAGATTGAAAGTAGGTGAACGGCAGGTATAGAGAAACATTTCAGAGCATTTTTACGCTTAACCAGTAGTGGCCAAAAGTATGCATCCGTCTTGTTGGTTTCACTTAAAAGAACACCAACAAGGCCGCCGCGGAAGTGGGCTAAGAAATAAATTTTGCTTCATGATTGTTGACTACAGCACATGGTTATAACTCTCACCAACTTCAGCAAATGTACGCCCGGACCTTAGCACCATGTATACTGTAGACATTAAATTAATACGAAATAGCATTGTCATAATGCAGTATTGTTTACTGAATACACCGAAAAGGCTCGTTTATTAAAATTGGCCTCGAACTAACGGATTAAATTGTAATGTAGCGAACCAAGCCGTTTCGTTCTATTGAAAGCAATAAGCAATTGCAGAACTGTAGCTAATATTGCCTTAAGGCAACAGCTAATGAATTTAAGAGCAGTTTCTTTGTTGCAGAATCTTTGAAGACAT
>JAEMPF020036961.1:0-19390 GCA_022496165.2 Catalaphyllia jardinei
TGAACCAAACTATTCAATACTGGCAAATATATGACCTCTAAGTGAAAAAAAAAGTACAAAAGAACACTAGAATTTCCCCTTGAAGCATCCTAGGAATTCCATGACCACTAAATAAATACAATGCATGCCATCCACTTGCCTGTATTGTTGTAAAGTATTCCCCATCTTCACTTCTTTGCACACTTATTAACGGTAGCTCTACGAAAATGTCAGCCAATTGCTCAAAGAAGTTTCAGTTTTGCTCTCAGGTGATACTCAAGTTCTCAAAGATCACTAGGAGATGACGGGCTTGTGTGGATCCCCGCTCGCGTATATTGTCTATTTGTGTGGTAAACAACGTATAAAATTATAAGTATGTTTTTGATGTCAAACACTTACCTCTGGCTCCACAATATCGAAAAAGACTTTAACAAATTAGTACAATTTCTGTGAGAAACACTCACAGCCACGTAAAGGTTGAAATATCCAGCGTGAAATATAACAACAAGCAATTGCTTGAAACATGGGATGGATGGTTGATTGCTCGTTACAAGCACGATATTTTAAGGATGCAAAATAGATTGCTACTTTGTGGTTATATACATATTAAGACTATTTGCTTTTTTTAAATTTTCCATTCATTTTCCCAACACAACAAAATAATTTTTGCAGCTACTGGAGAACATTTTATATTATCCCCTATTCCCCTCCCACACTAAAGAGCGCATGATCAATGTATGCAAGCATAAATGTGACACCAAACCGAGATAACGGAGCCTATTTTAATATATAGATTTAGCCAAGCCTAAAAGCGGACTTCCTGATTACAGAAGTTATCCATAAAAAGAAAAACAAGATTTGTTTCGCTTCGTTCAGAAACTTCCCATATGATCAATTATGTGCATGTAATACTTTAGGGTGTGGTTTTGCCAATCTTTCCAGTTAAATTTTAAGAAATCATACCCGTTATAAGTGTAACTAAGATTTTGCAGAAGTTACATGTACAGTAAATCAGGGACTTTCCAAGAGACGATTGCACAAGGAGTATGTTGGAAAGAAAGTCCACAATTTGACAGGGGTTAATTTTGCGAAAATTTTGCCTCTGCATGTGGTCCCTCTTCCTTTCTCAAAATAATAACGGTAACCTAATTTGAGACTGCGATCCAATGAAAAAACAGTGCTTGGTCAGCCGTCAACTTAAAAGAAATGCAACCTCAATGAACTCTTACCCTGGGCACTTTATGGTCATGTGATACTGGTCAGTGGATACCTTGTTTTGACAGCTGTTTTGACAGCTTTCATAAACCATAACACGGACGAACAATATCAAAGATGTACCTATGTCATGGAATGATATTATCTTATTCGGTGTAATTACCTTACTGTACATGCACCAAAGCCAGACAGGTAAGTCCATAAAACCACTTGAAAGGAAAATAGAGGCTATGTGCCCTTGACCAAAACAAAAAGAAATGAAAATCAAATTATAGCTCCATTTGCATATAGGGTTACACACATAAATTCTTGACTTTCACATAAGCATTTCACCAAACCCAATTAACTGGACAAGAGGAAATCTAATTAAACGCAACATGCATATATCACTACAGTAGCGAAAACTATTGGTTTACAATATGCAACTTACACTGAACAACTTCCACAAAGCGACTCTGGAGTTATTGTCTAGCAATGAGTGAATTAAAACGATGTAATTTATAAAGTGTCTCGGAGCATGGCTTGAAGTCAGGAGGAAAAAACCTATTAACAGGAACCAACTTGATATATTTTTTTCTGATTCTGATTTTGAACTAAAAACGGATCTTTTCGATAGATCAAGGAATCAGCCACCTTTTCTGCTGTAAACATCATTTGACTTTCCTTGCAGGGCTCGAGATCTCGAAGCGAATCAACTTGGAAAGTTGACCATAGTCTTCTTAGACAATTTGTCTCACATTTCACTTCCTTTCTCAAGCTCTAGTTAAGTCTGTTTCATGGCATTACTCGGTATTGTTTCATCTCCTTTTTCTCAGCCCTGACTCGGGCTAATTCAAGGCATATTTCTCCAGTAGTGTTTCTCTAGACCTCGCCGCGTCTGTAGCTCTCTTTGACGATTTTCCTGGCTACTTGTCCTCCTGTTACTGGGAGTTCTTCCTTTTTTTTCTCTTACAGTTTCTGTCTCAGTTAATCCCTCTCTCATTATAATGCATTATCAACTCCGCTATCGATCGTTTATTAACACTACAATTGAGACAATGTGGGAAAGAGTTTCGTTGTCCCGCCAAGAAAATAAGGAGCTTAAGCAACCACGACGACGACAGGGTGGACCACGACCGGAAGTAACGTAAAAGTCAGTGCGCAAGCGCGACCTAAGAGTTTCGTTGTCGTCCTCTCGTCGACGACGTCAAAAGGAGTAGTTTCACGTCGTAGTGAACTTAGCTGAACATGAAGAGTTATAATTGCCTGAAAGGAACGAATTTACTATCGTTCGGCATAGCATTCAAGTTGTTGGAGTTTTTATTCTTTTTTGTGGTTGTTTTGAAATCGTCTGTTCGACGTTGCAACAAGTCAGGCAGGAAAACCACCGTGCAAGCGGACCCAGGCAGCTGAACTTTATTTAAGTATAATAAAAGCTTAGAGCTTACTGTTTATCATTTTTCTTAAAAAAAGAACATATTGCCATATCATATACCTTTGTAGACCATTTTATTACACTAAAACGTGATTCTATTTTTATGAAACTGCCGGAGAAACCATTTTAAAATATTGCACTTAGTACTGGATTCAGTTCGCTAGAAGGCTTTCTCAAGAGCAGCGAAAGATTTTAGCATGCTGCAATGATGTGTTTACTCTTGTGTTCTGCGATTCTATTTCGAAAATATTTAATTTTAGCCGTACAGCTGAAAAAATGAACCCTGCCGTTTCTCACGGGTCTATTGCCGATCGCTCGAATTTCATGTCTGATTGTAAACAAGTGCAGGCGCGTTGAAAAATTTGGAAAGTGCATCAACGTGAAACGAAAAGAATATCAAGCAAAAAGTTGGAAAATAGGTTTGAATTATGTGGGTGAAAGCTTCAAAATTTCCAATGAAAAACACTGTTCGTAAAATTTATTATTTTTGTAATGTTTACGGTGACTTAATTCAATAGATTTATTTCGTTACTCCGCCATCGCAGTCTGAAAGTTTGACAAATATCGAGTAACTTGCAGTCGATCTCAAGCGAGCTGTAAATTTCCCCACAGACTTTGACAGTTTTAATACAACCAAATGTATGGACAGATCAAAAGTGGAATAGTTGATTTGTAGCACTACGCCGGCCTCGCTACATTTGGCCGACACGAAAATAAGAATGATGTGGTAATGTGCTGAGATGGTGCAACTACGGTTCTAATTTAACAGCATGCAGAAGTCCAAGATGACCTTAGTATTCTAGTCGATCAACATATTTGTATAAACCGTGCTGAATAAGGGAACCAGCTTTGCAAATTGATCAAAGTCAAATTCTGGGTTAGCTTCGTTTTTAAGGAAACGAAAAGCCGGGATTTTGTTTTTGGCTCTAATGTTCCTTATCGCCAATAAAACTGTGACCATAACTGAGACGAATAACCGATGTCCGCGCTAGATACGGAGTGAATCTGAACGAAGTTCTTTAGTCGTCGTCCTGGAACATCCTCCCTGCTTAAGTTTCATTTTGCCGACGAAAACGACGTTCTCATCCCAGTCCCTCCGCGCATACTAAACGTCGTCGTCGTCTCTTTCGTCGTGGTTACTTAAGCTCCCTAATATGGCATCCATGAACTCCCCCGCTCGGGTTTCCTAGAGCCTCCACTCTACCTCCTCCAGAGTCTGTACGTACGGACGGATGTTCGCTCGCTCGCTCGTATGGTGACGTCATAACCATCTTGTCACGGTGGTCAGAAATGGGTGTTTTTCCTCCCACTTGGTTCACAGAGACATGAAAATTATTTCAAGTGAAACGAAACTTGGCATGAACATTGTTTCATATAAATTCCACATTTAATGGTGGTGTTGACACGCTTGTGATTGACAGCGTGACGTCATAAACAACGTTAAAACTTGGCGCCAAAATTTAAAATGTTGTTTGACATTAAAATCTGTATAGCAATGTTCTCCAATTAAAATGATTTTTTTAGTGAAAACCCCACCCAAATCGGGTAAAACGTCATTAAGTTATGGCTTTTTAAAGACATTCAAATTTCCCGCCAGATGTAAAAAATGTATTCACCATATATAGTGAACGTTTAGGGGTATTTAAACTCAAACACGATAAATGAGGTCGGAAGGAAACAAAGTGAATAGTACATAAAAATAAATTTGTAGTTTTTTGAATTTGCAACATTGGGTGTCAGGGTGCGCATTACGTCATTTTTCAATGCATGTGACGTCATAATTGCGTATTGCTGACGTCAGAGCTTAAATAGCTATAGAGTTTCAAATTCAAAAAACTGCAAATTTGTATCTCTCTCTCTTTTCCACTTAAATTTTTTTCAGACCTTATCCATCGTATAGAACTGTAAATACCCCTAAAGTTTGACCAAATAAGGTAATAAAACAATTAAATTCCTGAAATTCCTTTGTTACTGTTATTTCTTTTTAAAACACTCATAACTTCTAGCTAATTTATCCGATTTAAACAGAACGCCCTCAAATTGCTTAAAAGCCGCCAATTACGCAGGTTAAAACACAATGACACGTACTCTGATTTATACCACTAACGTTCCCTACAAATAGCTGATAGATACGATGAACGAAGCAATACTGTGGTGATATGATGCGATAATGCGATAAACCAATTATGTGGCAACGAAAACTGTGAGAAAGCGACAAAACCTGGCGTTACAAAGCAGGCATGGAGCGAACACGAAGATACAATAAAAACAAGAACAAATCACTCTAAATGAACAGAAAAAGCGCACATCTGTGTCCTTGTGCCTTGCAAAACCTTGTAGAGTCCTTAATCCGTAAAAGTAGAGCTCTAATATCATACACCGTAAAGAAACCTAAGTTAGCAGTCCTAGTACACCTTCAGTGTAAACAATTGCAAAGTAAGTACAACTAGCGTGGTCATCCAAGACTACGCTCGGTCCAGGCCACCGCAGTACAATAAACGTCTCGCACACAAAAAAGTGTCCCACACAATGTCACGCATGGTTCTGCTGCAATACTTGCAACGAACTAGAAAAAAATATTAATGAAATTCCGGCAGGCGACACAAGAATGTTCCAAAATTGCAACATAGTTAGCTGTGAAATTCAGACCGGGGACATGCGCACACCTGCTAACAGGGCCTCTATGAAGGCTTCATTTATTTCCAGTTAAGTCACGCAGGGAGTCCGTGCAGGCCTGCCACTTATCTTTATCCACTGTCAAATATCGTACGTTGTAGGATATGTATTCAAAAGCATAGGAAAGGTAGGTATACTTCATACCTGAAATTCAAAGAAAGTGATATACCGAATACCCGTATTTAAGCTGCAATATACCGTATACCCGATTTAAAAAGCCCCTGTATACAGTATACCCAAAAATCCTGATATATAAAGAAAGGAATAAAGACCCTGATATATAAAGAAAGGAAAAGCCTGGATTTTGTTTTTGGCTTTAATGTTACCAGAATAACCGACTCCTCATCGCTAATAAATCTCTGACCATGACTTAAAGAGATACGGAGATACAGAGATACTAGTTACGGAGCGAATCTGAACGAAATTGTTTAGTCGTCGTCCTTGAGCAGTATCATTTTGCGGACGAAAACGACTTTCTTATCCCTACCCCTCCGCCCATACTTAACGTCGTCGTCGTCTCTTTCGTCGTGGTTGCTTAAGCTCCCTTATACCTCGATAAAAACACGCTACATGTTTTCCATTTCTTAAATGTAAATAACATCCCCAAATGCATTCTTGTCAAGCTAAATGATTTCACAGTTAATAGAGGGGAATGGTTATGAAACCCGACAAAGTCCTTTGTTGTATGTTTTTGTTCGCTTTTTTGGCGTTGGCCCTGCACAAAACACAATAGTTGTTTACTCCGAACTGAGGAACTAACCAATAGAAACGTGTTGGTTACGTAACTCATGCATAGTGTATGAGCGCAACACTAAAGATTGTGCAGGGTCGTAGACCCTTCCAACATAAATCTTGTCATCTTTGTTTGCTCTTTTGATGTCTTCCGGGCTTCATAACCAGTCACCTCCATTAACTATGATTATTTCCAAGAGTATTCTTAGAAGTTTAAAGATAGTATATAAGATTTTCAGCTCGTATTAACAATTTATTAAAATCATAATCTGTAATAGTTCTGGTTTTGCCAAACAAACCCTTTCATTGGCATTAGCACTGGAATACGTTTGGACTACGCCCATACCAAGGCGTAGAAATTTGACCCCAAGCAGCTTTATTTCAACGGGTTTGGCTTACCATCCAGCAACGATGGAATCTGATACCTCCAGCATTTTAGTGTGGCTGTAAAACATTTTGAAAACGGATCTTTTTCGAAATCGATGACATCATTATAACTTGTGACTCCCAGCACGAGTTTTACTCAAACACAAATCCAAACAGTCCTTCCATTGTGGCGCTTAAAAATTTCCCGTGGACGAGACCTGAGACTGGAGTAAAACTAAATCTGACTCATGAAGAAAACAAAAAAAATAAATAAACGTTAAAGGCGTTCTTGGAGCAGTTTAAAAACTGAGTCCTTTAACAGATGTTGTTTTCCTCAGGTTAATTATTTCTACCAACAGCTACCATTAACTAAAAATAGAAATACAGTTTACTTTGATAAACTACACATCCGAAAATTGTCTTAAATAATTGATCGGTGTGAAAGAAATGACGTACGTACATATACATATGTAATGTAAAGTGTAATAAAACTCAATACAGAGCGCATTTAAAAAAAACTGATATTCTACCACATGTATTAGCGGGGTTTTATGACAGTTTAATTTTGCACTCTTTGTTAACACACGAAAGGCAGACATCGCCTTCCTAACAAAAGCTTGGCATTACGTTTCGTATTTTGAAACTACAAAAGGTAGGAAGAGTTTTTATAAAATTACTTAAAGGGGTTTTTTTAATGAAGAATTCTTCATTTCTTTGCTCAGAGCAGCGTTATAACAGTACCTCTGTGTTATATTCGTTTTCCAAATTTACATATGTCGTAACTAAACTTTAGCTATCGATTTTGCCAAAATCCCGATTCAATTGTCGCTTATAATGTTTCTGTAAAGGTCTCGATCTTGTGGTAATATTTTTAAAGGAATATCAAGGCCAGATCTGAGGCATTTTATGAATTTATTACGAAAAAAACCGGGGCTGAGACCTTCTAATAAAAATTTGTGTTGAAAGTTTGTAGATACAACACAATTTTATGTTATAAAATAAATCGTATAAAATTCTTACTTTCTGGAAAGTTCAAAATAAGACATAAAGCAACAAAAGCCGCACACCAACCGTATGGTCGATGCTAGTGACATTTCTGTAAGAAGTTATGGGCGTCATAGTCAACTTCCATACAAGCGTCTGCAGACTGGCTCCAAAGTTACTTTGACACCATGCAATCACTAAATACATTCGAAAACAGTAACGCCATAAAGTATGATCTAAGAATTTCCATAAGAACATTTTCAGTCTAAAATCGGCAGAAAAATTTAAAACAATATTCAACCTAGGCGGTAAAAACAATATTCTTACAAAAAGGTTTGTGCGAGCTAAATCTTCAGGCCATAACCTATGGACGAATTTAAAGTTTTCAAATTTCAGCTGTCAGTTACAAAGCGCACCACTTCTCAACTGAGAGATGAAATTCTAAATTGTGCTTTGTGGAAGGTAACTTCTAACTTTGGCCAAAACAATAATTTATATCATATCACTGATACGGCCTTTGCGCGTCGAAATGATAGGGCCGGAAATTCCCTTCCACTGAGAAATGCCCATGGCCATACAAGGAACACTTACGGCGCAATCGGTGCGAGTTAATGACAAAAACATATTTTTTTGCTGTAAGAGGTTGTGTTCTTCAAAAAAAGTGATGAAAATAAACATTTCTGATACATTATGAGAGCAAATTTTACTATCCGTTAGTTTCATTGCAATATGTCTCAGAGAAGAGCTAACAGCTGAACATGTTATTCTCGTCCTCGCAACTGTTAACGGGTTTCTTTGTTTATACCTTAGACCCTAGCTTGTAGATTACATTGCTTTTAGTGTTGATGTTAGAATTTGAAATTGCAAACCTTTAGTAAAGTTCTTAATTCTTTCGCCTCGAATTTGCCCCAAATTTGTAAACATATATATTTTTGTATTATTTCTTATTCTGTGTGGCGTAATCATTCACCAAGCGTCAAATGCTGACATATCGTCGTCTCCACGTTATTCAGTCCTACACACTTTCACTATTTGGAGTCGAAATAGGTCATGTTTTCCACTTTTTTCGCTATTTGAGCGTACTGATATCTTAATCCACACAGGAAATATTTCGGCTGTTGCAATCCTTACACCCGAGTTAAGACTTCCTGTAGCAATTTAGCGTTTTTTGTGAGCTCGGTAAAGCTTGGTCAACTGATATCGTGACATATCTGCCTAAGTGTTCGTGCCATTATATTAAGACAACAGATCCTATATGAAGACAATTTGAGTTTTACTTAAAATATGAATTATTAATTTCCATTTATTTGCGGAAAATACCCAATATCTTTTTTATACCTCTGAATAATTGTATGTAAAATGTTTTCTGTGCCGCCACATCACCATTACTGTAAATTTAAAACAACAACAACAACAACAACAAATTGTTTTCTCCCCATAAAACCTCGACCGCGTCTCACTATATCGATTCCAAACATGATTGTTAGAGCATAGTCATATAAGTTTGCGGTCAATGAATGGCTCCTCAAAAAAGCATGGGTCTAGCAAAATTTTCTTCGAATTTCATGGGTTTAGCAGTCTTGCTTTTTTTTTTCTAAGCCGCTATGCGTCTCGGGCTGGCAAAGAAAAACGCTGGTCCCACCTCTCGCTGAGTTGCGCATTTATGCTTCTTTGAGAAGCATGTACTCAAGCACAATCGAACAGACGAATTGTTCATAAGCTTAAACTGATAAATTAAGTCAAACTTCGTTTATCTTTTCAGAATCAGGGTAGTCGCATTTATTATTTAAGCAAAATAATTTAAAAGCAACTTTTCCACAATGAATTAAAACTGCATTTTTTCGTAATTTGTACCATTGATGAAATTGATGGAGAATTCCATGCTGTCATAGGTGTTGCGTGAAGTGCAGCGATCATCCTGTGTCACGCACATACATGCTTCCCTGCAAATTCAGAGTTTATATAGTCCATTTACAGTGTTAATGTGTTGCATTCCTTTGATTTAGTAATGATTACTAATGATTTAGTTTGATTTCAATAAACAAAAATCAACAACAACAACAACAACAAAAATTCCTCGCCATGTCTTGCTTACAACAGCACTGCCGGATAACTATCTGGGGAGGGATGTCAGGTACTATGTAGGGGTGGGGAAACGGTTGTCATATAGTTCAAGAAAATCATTTTTGGTCGAACACGAAGGCTAGACATTCTCTAGCGATCAGCTTGCGTTTGCAAAGGTGTACTTTATTATTGAGAACGAACGCTAGTCTTTATCAGCCACTTAGTTAAGATGTTAATTGAGATAATACCCAGATTTTAGCTCTTTCGTTTTGCACCTTAAAGTAGATTGCCCGCGGATTTTTTTATATTTATTAAAACTACAACCCTTTGGCTTTATTTTTATATAGGTAGCATTCAGAAATTCAGAATCCTTCTAGGAAATTATTCCCATTGAAATTAACCTAAAATGCCCCTTTTTCAACACTGTTTAACCATCATCTTTGCTTGAAACTGTTTCTCTGTTGTTTAGAGGACCCTGGAAAAAAGACAGGCATATTTATAAAGTAGAAGGGTTGAACAGTAGTGTGGTGTAAATTGATTGAAGATACTGTTGCTTGTGTGTTGGCAAGAGACATAATAAGTTAGCCATTTTTGGAAAATTTTATCTTAAAAAAATGGTCCCAAGGAGCTAAAACTTTAATTGGCTGTTACGTGACCACATATAATTAAGGAGACTAATTGATGGCGAGTGGATTACTTACTCATGAATACTTTCAGCATGCATTCTAGAAAATGTTAAGCATTTACACTGTGTCAAGCAAAAACGTATTGAACATATCGGCTCAAATCAATGCTAATCATGTCATGTTCTTCCAACATTCACAGTAAATTCCAGGGAGTTAAAATAACTCCCAGAGTAAAGTTGAAGTTACTCCCCAAGGTAGAGTTTTTTTGAGAGGAGTTAAAATAACTCAAAAAAGGAGTTATTTCAACTCAAAATTGGAGTTATTTTCAAGTCGTGGAGTTAATCTAACTCTACTCAGTGGAGTTATTCTTTGTGGAGTTATTTTAACTCTAAATGAGGGTTAAATCTAACTCCTACTGGGAGTTACATTTCAGGAAGGAGTTATTTCAACTCTTTATTCGGAGTTAATATACCTCGCTTTTGGAGTTACCTTGTAGGGGTTAGTTTAACTCTGGCTGGTGAGTAAGAATAACTCGAAATTGGGGGATTACTTTAACTCGCTTTTGAGAGTTATCCTGTAGGGATTATTTTAACTATGGCTAGAGAGTTAAAGTGACTCGTTATTGAGGATTATTTTAACTCGCTTTCCGATGACTTCTGTAAGGGTTATTTTAACTACTATTGGATGGTTAAAATAAATCTTTACTTGCCGATTACTTTAATTTTACTTTTGCCAGTCTCCGTAGCAGTTCTTTAATTTTGGTAGAAGAGTAATGACAACTCGGTTCTCTTGTAAATCACACTGCCTTGAATTGTACCACCGCACTGTAGTAGGACAGCCGTACGTAAGCCGAGTCTACGTGGCGTGTTTTTCTCGGGTTGAATTTGGTTTTGGAAAGAGATGGACTGTCCACTGCTCTGCCCATTCGTCCATTCTACTACGTGTGTGAAATATTTATAGACTTTATATGGATCGAAAAACGGTAGCAATATACAGGTGGTCTGCGAGCTTTCTCTCTTTTGTTCGGATATATCCTTGAGAAGCACGCAAAACAAGTGAGGGTGCGTGCTTGACTGCGAGCGTGACATCAAAATGAAACACAGTTATGGCCCAAGAGGACCAAAGGTCATTTCCTGATCCCGCTCTTACCCATCCGCCCTAGACTAGAAACAAGACGATCCGAAGAAAAAGAGCCAGCTTCAAGTACTGTACAAGACAGTTTTATTCTGACTTAGCTGATTTAGCTGATTTAGAGCAAAAAAGAAGACAAAATGATATGCCGTCAAAATATACTTCTCTGGTTCTCTCCCCACCCTGGACCACAAGACTTTCAAGGACACGGGACATGTGATCAAATGACATTTGATCAAAGTTTGCGCGGCGGACAGTTTAACGGTTGGAACTATTATCTCATACATTTCTTTGCGAATTGTCGCTGATATATTGGGCTATGCACACCGAAAAATGGTCCAGCAGGTTAGCTCTGTACATTTGTTTTCATTTCCTGTCGTTTCCTGCTTAATTTTTGGAAATACACATCCACGAAATCGCTCGACCGCATTCGTTTGAAGTTAAACTCTTCAGTCTTGTATTTGCTTGTACATGTATTACAGTGTAAGCCTATGACAAACCTTTCATTGAAAAGCATTTTAATCGGTAATGCATGAATTAAGTTACAGGCATTTATTGACGACCTTCAATGTGATCGCCTGATAAAATACATGCAGCTGTCCGAGGTGAGTCTTTGTTCCTACTTTAAGTCCATATGTAAAGGTAAGCACTCACGGGTATCCGGTCGTTTCGATACATATCTGATGTCGATTCAATACAAACTAGAGTCAATTCGATACATCGTCCATTTATCTTGATTCGCTTAAAAAGGATTGCTGCTTTTTTAGGCTAAATAACAAACTCATGCCACACTCCGTTGACACCACAGGCGGCCCAGACGTTTTTAAAATACGATTAATACGTGACTTTATTGACGATTGCGTTACGACTTTTTCCGTTTATAAGACAGTGTATGACAATGCTTCGAAAATTGCTGTAAATGCTACGTGTAGAAAATAATTTAAATAAAAATGGCTTGCCTAATGTTTGCATTGCGTTATTTTGAGGTTCTGGGTTCCTGGAGGTGGTTTAGAGCCATTTAGCCAAATTTTATGTTCTGACGGATTGCTTCAAACGTATTCAACGTCTGGGGCGCCTGTGTTGACACGAAAGATACTCAAGACTTTTATCGAAACGACTTCAAAATATCGAAACGACCGTAAACCTCAGGTTAACAAATACTGTTTGTTTATTTATTTTTTTTTTAGGGCGAGGGCAGCTCACCTGTCTCGGTCAATTCAGGAACTTGGTGTCAATACAACTGATGTTCTGTAACAAACCTAATTTCGAATCTGTGTATGGCAATAGCAGACAGCACACTGCAGACTGAAGATATTTTTAACTAATGTCACATTGCCATACCATAAACAGGGAGGCCTGAATATATTCAGGCTAACTTGAGTCTGCTAATGTCGTGCAAAGATTTCATATGCCCTTTGTTTTGCAATATACTGTGCCAATTAAAAGATTTATGAATATTGGGTGGTGTAAAAATATATTTGCTTTAAAGGGTGGAATAATTAAATTAAAATCATGTTTGAACATAGCATGTGAATGATTTCATTGCCTACAGAATATGATACTGTAGCGTTAAAGTGGAGTCAATCAGAGATTTCAAATTCTTGTATCAAGAGGCCTAACACAGAGGATAGAATTAAAAAATAAATTGGGATTTTGTGGACAAAGCAATAGGTGTTATTAACACTAGATGTATGTAGATTTTGTTAAGTTATGTTTCAGTTGAAACACTATTTATACAATGGATATACAATATTAACTTTCCTGAACAGAAAAAATAATGCAGATTTTATTTGGGTTATGTAAGTTTTAGAATTTTTCGTGAGAGTATTTACTATATCATGCATGCATGTTCTTGTATTTTAATTCTTTTTTAATTGTAATTGCAATTTCAAGATAATTTTTGTTGTCCAATAAAACACTATCACCAACACACTGTTCTGTTCAGAGTTCTGTTGTAATTCTACTCTTGATTGTTTCAAAGCTAGTCATTTCACTCTCAGAAAGGAGTCGAATTTACATCGCAGTAAAACTCATTATAAACCCATATTTGGAGTTAAATGTAACCTCTAAAAGGAGTTATTTTTAATCCCTTTAAGAGTTGAAATAATTCCGATCAACGAGTAAATCATGAGGAGTTAAAATGACCCCCGAAAAGGAGTTATCTTGTACCTAAAATTTTAACTCCATCTGTAGAGTAGAAATAACTCCATAAGGAGTAAAGACAACTCCATTTGTGAAGTTAATATAACCCCGGCCATGGAGTTAATTTCACCCTCCATTTGGAGTTAAATTTAGGTGTTAAAATAACCCCCCCCCCCAAAAAAAAAAAAAAATAAAGTCATCCTGTACCTTAAATGTTAACGCCAATTTTGGAGTTAAAATAACTTTCTGAAATTTACTGTGCAGAAATGACATGTTTGTAGCTTGATAGTGCGCCGATGCTATTCACCAAATATTGCAAGCAATTTCCCTAGAAAAGAAAATGAAACGAGGGTATAGTAGTAAGGAGACGAATAACAACCACCCCCTAACCTTCAGCGGTGTCGTAGAGAAGAGTTAACATTCACTCTTGATGGGATTAAGTAAGAGCTGGTAGAACTTGAAAACCCCTGTAAAGATTTGTTTATTGTGTATTTTCAACATTAACGAGCTTAATTTTAAGGAGTTCCCTTGGTGCTGAAAATATGTTTTTTTTCTTTTACTTTACAGAACATGACTGACCATGACACCACCGTACTGTCTCTGACCATAATGTATGTGATAACAATGATCGTAGCTTTGGCTGGTAACACAATGTTGATCTACATTGTGTGGACAAAACCTAGAACAAGAAATCTGACAAGTTTCCTCTTTGTTAACATGGCGGTGGCTGACTTGATGGTTGCCGTGTTTCAGATGCCTGTCACCATTACTCACTTTTACGCCTATGGAAGTTCTGATCTTGATTCTTTTAACTGCAGGTTTCTCTACTATGCTGCTCATGTCTCGATCACTGCGTCCATTTTCTGCCTTACTGTAATGGCATTTGATCGATACTTTGCCGTTGTACACCCTTTCCGTCGGAGGATTTGGTTCAGGAAACCTAAGATCATTACTCCAATCATTTGGATCTCATCCATGGCCTTGATGTCAATCGTACCAGTTGCCTTTAAACTCGTCAGAGGCAAGTGTCGTATCGACAAATCTCTAATTCTGCCCTTCTATTCCTATATTTTTGCTGTCGGTTTCGTCCTGCCCCTCGGAGTAATATCAGTTCTGTACACCCTAGTTGCTCGAAAACTGTGGTTTCATGAGGTGCCTGTAGATCATTTTATTAGTGAAGGGCGACGAGAACAAGACATTCCCAAGAAAAAAGTCATCCGAATGCTCATCATTGTTGTGGTGGTGTTTGCCGTCTGCTGGCTTCCAGTGCACGTTTATCAGATGGACGATGGCGTCAGCGTAGCTGTGAGTGGTAGTGGGACGATGTGGGATCCTTATGTCATAATCTACATTTGCTACTGGTTCAGCCAGGCTAACAGCGCCATAAACCCTTGGTTGTACATTGGTCTGAACGGGAAGATGAAAGCAGCTTTCAATACCATGATCCGATGCAAAGACGAGGAAATCCCTCGTCGTGGACGACTAACCTTGACCACTATGAGAAGTAGCAGAACGAGTTCCACAAAGAACTCCCTATTGGAAGCCAGATTGTAAATAACAGTTCCTTCTTTACTCCAAGAGAGTTCCACAAGGAACTCTTTGCTAAAAGCTAAAATGTAATTTATAGCTTGCCCTTCATCCAAAGTGAGACTGCCTACTAGAAGTCAAAATTTAAATGCCATCACTAGTTTGTTGTCAGCCGCCTACCCAGACAATCCTTAGGCTCGTCAAACAACCTTTCTTCACCAAAGCCAATGGCGCATTCCTTGTGTTTTGTTTGCGCGCGTCCCGATGAAGGCTATGGACATTGGACACTAAAATCAGCTGGAAATCACGTGAAATCTCGTGAAATTTCGTGTTTTGTTGTAACGGTCTCATCATACTCAGTGAGAAGACACGCCAGTATTTTGGCCTCAATCTCTACTCATTCCCGCAAGCTGATAGAAACTAGGCATGCGAGAGAATGTCCACGTACAAACATGTCCATGTTTCCCTTCCGGCACTAAATACTCTACAGCTTCTTGTCGATCAGGATGATGTCTAAATCTTTCGCTGGGTCTAAAGTCCACAGCCTTGATCGGCACACGTACAAAAAAAGTGAAGTAATATGCCCTTGGCTTCAGCAGACTTTCGTGGAAGAGGAAGACTGCTTGCCAAGCCCATAAAGGGTCTGCCTAGGAGGCTACTTTTTGTCTTAGAATATTAACTTTACTCCAGATTTCGTCTTACGTTATAACTATATTACTCGTTACCATGGATACTTACTGTGATTGGGTGCTAATAAATAACTGGTTAGGCAAATTGTGGATGTTTTTGTAGCTTCGCATTTTTGTTGCGTTACATTATAATGCAAATAACAAGACCTAATGATTAAATTAAAAGGGCTATTAGGCTGAATTTTTCGCACTGAATTTTACGTAGTACTTAGATGATATGTTGGTAGTCTTGTAGGACCATTGTAGCATTTACGGTGATTATCAATATTATTTCATATAGGGTCTGAGGCTAGAAATTATGACTTTTGCTGCGATTGTATTAACAGGTTTTGCAAACGTTTTGCGGCGATTGTCAGTGATGGCGTTTTTCTGCAAAACAGTTTGCTTTTGCTTGTGAAACATTGGAAACGTTTTGCGGCGTTTGTCAGTAAGTAAATGTTTCACAGGGAAAAGCAAACTCTTTCGCACAAAAAGTAATTACTGACAATCGCCGCAAAACTTTTGCAAAACCTGCAAAGACAATCGCAGCAAAATACTTAAATTCTGGCCCCAGACGCTATATAAAATGATATTGACAATCACCGTAAATGTTTTACAGAGAAAAGCGAAAGGTTTGCAAAACCTGTTAAGACAATTGCAGTAAAATTCTTAGTTTTGCAAGCAAAGTTTAATTCTGAGTTATACCGATTCCTCTAACGTTACCACTACTGACCATCTCCAAGGATTTTAAAGTGCTGCAAGATAATTCTACGATAACAGATTAATATTATAACCAAAATTCGACAGTGTTTAGCGCTTTTCCGGTGTCATAATTAGGTATGGGTTGTGTGTGTTGATTAACTAGACAAAAGTGGCCGATTTTATACTAGGTTCGTTGTTTTATTTCACGTGAGCCGTGATTATCTAATTATGAAATAATAAAATCTGTGAACTGTGAATGACATGCTTATATTGTGACACGTTGAAAGCCGAAAATAATTTTTCGTCACCCATGAAACTTGAGTAGAATCTTGCTGAAGAGACTGCCCTGTTAGTTGTTCGTTAAGTGCGTGTCTCGTTGATAAATATGTGACAGAATGAGGATATCATAAGCCGCGACCCAAGGGGCCAGAGCACAACAGAGCACAACGATGTCATTTCAGGCATGTAAGATCACGCAATGTTTCGAGACAAGCTCACGCTAAAAGTCAGTGTCATACCAGACCCCGTTGAACATTCTTTCTGGGGAGTGGTAAACGTTTCTTAGGACAAGTTATAGCACTGAGTTAGGACCCGGAAAAAGTAGTTGAATTTTTTTATTATTTTTTTCTCACTTGACATCAGTTCCGTTCTACAAGGGCACAGTGCTTTCCTTCATTGACCCTTCATTCCAAAATTTTTCTTCAAGCCGTATTCAATTTCATAGACGCCATTAGCAGAGTCGGAAATGAAGAGTTGGACGATTGTTTTCAAAAGAATTTTCAATTTCCCGGCGCCTTCTCCTGAAGGAAGTTGTCAATCAAGTAACTTTGATCTTGCGTTGAACTCTCTTTGATCTCACAATGCGACTGACACTTTGTGGTTAACAAATACTTTGACTGTAGTAGAGCGCTCAATATTGAAAACTTAACGGAATGAAGTTTCATCGATTATTTTGGAAGACCCCCCAAAAATTGCTTGGGCCCTTAGATGGTTTAACTTTGCATGAATTCTGATCATTGCGTGGAGAGCATCCATTGTTTTCGTATAAACAAGAACGCGTTTTCACTGTATTTCCTGACTTTCTAGCTTTATCTAACAAAAGTTGTCCCAATGAAACAACACGACTGACACGAACCAGTCGCTATTAAAGTCGGTCACGTTCTCCGTTCCCTGCAAATGGGAGCACATTTCGTGCAGCCTCTTATCCAGTCCCGGTTATCCTGTATATATCTGCACCGAAATCAGGCTGAACGCAGAATTTTGAAAACCGCCGTAATTCGAATGGACACATGGTTATCGTGTCTGCACCCGAAACACACGCCTCAAAAATCGTGAACGCATGTTTCGTTTCTAGAAGGCCTTTTTCTTTCGGGCGTTTTCTAATATATATCATGAGTTCAAGTGTGGGTACGAGTACTGCGCTATTTGTCACATGCTTTTAGGTGGGCCCGCCGGTTCTACAGTTAAAATTCGACCAGTCGAAGAAGTACTGTATCAGTAAAGCTTGTCGCTTTCAAAGCTTTTCAAGAATTCAAATTATTATTGATTTTCGTAAAACTTCAATCGTTAATTCGTCAGCTCACCAGTGATTTTAACCGCGCAACAATAAGTTTAAGGGACCTTGTAATTGTAGAACTGAGGAAGACAAGTCAGGAAAACACTTATCTACCAGAATCAAAGGGTTTTTTTATTACTTTCTGACTTTTTGTACAAAACATGACTGCCAGCTAGTTTGCTCTTTTGGGGGTAAACGAGCAATGAAGTTCACGAATGCCGAACTATGTTCCGAGTGCCGCTCCAAGTAGGAGGCAAATCCAACTTGAGCATGTGGCTAAATCGGCAAGTTATATACAGTGTAAGAGTTAACTATTTTCCACATTTTCCAATAATTTTTTAACAAAACGCGTTTCTTTCATTCGTGGAACCACAGGCCAATGTAGATTGATTGTGTAATGAGACCGGCGAGATGAAAAGAGCGGAAGTCTTTCGTTTTTTTTTTTTTTTTGAGGCACTGAGCTGGCACAAACCAACATCGTCAACGCACATATAGCAACCAAAAAATATCCCGAACCATTTCTCCCATGAAAACTGTTTAATATATGCGGTCTTCTAAAACACTACATTTCAATTCACGTTACATTTTACTTGATTCGCCCATTGTTTTGTCTTGAATCATATCACGTGGATAACATAGCTCAATATTTTGGCGCCTAAAATTGCTAGTGGCATCTGTAAAACGACTGAAGAGGAAGGGCGATCAAGGGCCCTTTGAACATGTCCACTATACAAGTTACGATCACGGAAAGTGATCGTAACCTGGATGGTGGTGGAAATGAGCGGATTTCGTAACATCATCCTGGAACTTAGTGTTAAATTCCTATGTGTTTGCGGACCAGAAAGATACGAAGGGACAAAATAACACTCTGAATGGCACTGTTCGACTCATATCTGAGCGGTGGAAGAATTAATTGATCAGTTACAACGGAGGGGGGTTGAGTGAATGATTTTTCCATCAATAAAATACTATAGTTAAAGCGCGAGTGAAAGCAATGCTCGCAACGATAAGTTTCCCCAGACAAAGTGTTATTGCTACATGCAGGCTTAATCGCAACTTGAATGAATAAAATGTAAAATAACCTACGTCGAGGAGACCACAAGATACGGTCATTTTAAGTCTATCAACATTACTGCCGCTCGCCTTACCTATTCTTGCGCTCTCTTCATCTCTGTCACTCTCGCGGCTTTAGAAGACTGCAACTGCACCTGAATTATCATAACGGCGGTGCCCGCAAGTTTCAGCTAAGTTGAATTGTTGAGGACTAAAGTAATTCTCTTTTTTATTAACTCCTTGAGGAACATAAATATAATATTTACCGGGCCACTTTCTTTGGAACAGCAGAATCCCGAGCAGAATGTAAAACTAGGACAGGTAACTGCCGCTCCATCCAACCAGTCTCTATAAATGGTCCTAACTGACTCGGCCAACGAATTGCCGCCCGGATTCTATAAACCTTTCAACGCTTAAAATATTGTTTTGACTCCAAAATGACAGCACAGCTGACACAAACTGACACAGCTGACACAAACTCAACTCCAACTCAACTCCAACTCAACTCCAACTCAACTCAAACTCAACTCAAACTCAACTCAAACTCAACTCAAAC
>JAEMPF020036962.1:0-21094 GCA_022496165.2 Catalaphyllia jardinei
CAAGGTTTAACTGCACACAAAGTATGAAGGAAAGTTTTTTATGATCACTTCCAATTTTGCTCAAGCCTTAGCGACATTCGCTCTTATTTTTCGGGAAACAATAGAAATGACAGAAGCTGTAAAAATTTGCATTTTTAGAAAAACGTCAAGGCTTTTCAAGCTTTTTGCTCCTATCATTATCAGTAGTATAGAATAAGAGGGGTTCTGGCGCAGGAACCAAAAACTAGGTAAAAAAGAAAGGTGAAATGATAATATAAGACTATGAGAAAAGGTGTAGAGAAGGGGTGGGGTCTTAAAGATGGTAGTGTGATTTAAAGGTGGTTTAGAAGATGAATTATTAAAAAATTGATACTCTTTTTACTTAAAAAAATAAACATTAAGAGTATAAATGGAAGCTTATTTAAATACACCAGAAATGCAAAAATTAAGAAAAGAAGATTACAAAGAATTTAGAAAGAGATATAATGTATTTAGACTAAAGTCAACTGAATGGTATTGTGATATATGTAATAATGGAAAGAACTATAGATTAGGAGGAAAATGGTCGCATTTAGGTACTAAAAAGCATGAGAGAAATTTATATAAACAAAGCAATTTAATAAAACTATAAAAAAAATAATTTTAAGTTAAAAAAAAATCGACACTCTATAATATATATACAGAATGAAAAAATCACAAAAAAAAGCTGTTAAATCATATAATATGGATGAAATTAATAGATATATCATGAATTGGCCAATTAAAAAGATAGTTATTAACCCAATAGTTCAAATAGGGGCTAGCCCTATTTTTAAAAGACCTATATTACAACAACCAATACAACCAACACCATATGTTCCACCAACAAGACCAACACCAAAGCCAAGAATATTAAGCAGGAGACCAACACCTGCTCCAAGAAATTTTATTCCAAAACCATTAAGACCAGATGTTGCTCAATTTATAGATAAAATAAAACAATTTTATAAACCAGAAGTAATAGCTTCATTTAGAAAAACATTAAATGACGTAATAAACCAAATAAGTCCAATTAAAAAATTAGATAAAGCCTTAGGTGCTTATACATTATCTGCAGAAATAGATATTTTAGATAGGAGAGATCCAATAAATCAATTTAGTAGAGTTTATTATTGGATTGAGAAGTTATTACGAGAATATTTAAATAATAATAGAGGACTAAAGTTTAGTATTGCTATTAAAATAAGATTTTATAAACTTAAACTTGATGAGAATGGTGAACAATTCAGAGAATATGTTGAGGGGCCATTTAGTAATATTGATAATCCAAAAGTTTTAACAAATAGTAAAGAGATAAAAGATAAGTATGATTTTATTGTAGAAACTTTATTAGAAAAAATAGCAAAATGGTTATCTGGAGGATCTGGTTTAATAATTGATGAGATAATAAGTAATTTTATTAATATTGCAAAATATGTGCCAATTGGTGGTGGATCATTTATACCAACACCAGATGAAATAAAAAATCCAAAAATGGGATTAATTAATATTCAAAATTATGATGATTATTGTGTGATTTGGAATTCAATAAGACAAGATAATCCGAGAGATAAAGATCCACAAAGAATTACACTAAAAGATAGAAGTTACTTTAAACATTATGATTTAAAAGGAATTAACTTTCCTTGTAAAGTACCTGATATAAAGAAGTTAGAGGATAGAATAAATAAAAATATTAATATTTTTACATATGATGATGGAGTATACCCACTTTATATTAGTGAAAAAGACAATAAAATAATATTAAACATGCTTCAAATACAAAATGAAAAAGGTAAAACTCACTATGTTTACATAAAAGATATAAATAAACTTTTATATAGTAAGAATAAAAGAAAGTGTCGAATGTATTATTGTATTCGATGCTTGCGTGGTTTTATAAGAGAAGACCTTTTAGAAAATCATAAACGTGATTGTAAAGATATAAATACAGGAAACTGTGCAACAAGATTACCAGAAATGTTTAAAGATAAAAATGGAAAATGGAGAATACCAACTACTCACTTTAAAAATTACGCAAAAAAATTAAAGCAACCATTTACTATCTATGCTGATTTTGAAGCAATATTAGAAGATTTAAAACCAGAAAAAAAGAGTTCAAGTGAATCTTTTACAATAAAAGAAAAGAGACATATTCCATGTAGTTTTGGTTATAAAGTAGTTTGCTGTTATAATAACAATTTTAGCAAAGAGAGAAAAGTTTATAGAGGAGACAATGTTGTAAAAGAGTTTCTAAAAAGCATATTAGAAGAAGAGAAATACTGCAAAGATGTTGTAAAAAACCATTTTAATAAACCTCTCTTAATGAGTGAAGAAGATGAAGAAAAATTCAAAAAATGCAAAAGAATGTCATATTTGTTGTAAAAAATATAAAGAAGATGAAAAACCTGTAAGAGACCACTGTCATATAAGTGGTAAATTTAGAGGATCAGCTCATAATGAATGTAATGTTAAATTTAGAGTAAGCGCTGATAATCTAAAATTACAAGTCATTTTTCATAATTTGAGAGGTTATGATGGTCATCTCATTATAAAAGAGATAGGTGAAATATTAAAAGTAGAGAATGAAAAGATAGATTTAGAAAACAAAGAAATAGATAGAGAGAATGCAGAATTATATAAAATTAGCATTAAAGAAGAATATGAAGAAAATAAAAAGAAAAAGAAGCGTAACCTTGATATTGGAATAATACCAAAGAATATAGAACAATATTTAACATTTTCAATAGGTAATATATCTTTTATTGATAGTGCTCAATTTTTACTTGGTACATTAGAAAGTTTAGCAGAGTGTTTAGCAAAGAGCAAAGAGAATAAATTTAAATATCTTAGAGAATATTTTAAAGATGATGAGGAGTTTGAGTTGGCAAAGAAAAAGGGTGTCTACCCATATAACTATATGGATTCATTCCGAAAGTTTAGTGAAACTAGTTTACCAGATAAGAAATATTTCTTTAATGATTTAGTACAGAGAGATATAAAAGATAAAGATTATGAGCATGCACAAAAAGTATGGAAAAAGTTTAGAATAAAAAATATGGGAGAATACCATGATTTATATCTAACAATTGATGTGTTGTTATTAGCAGATATTTTTGAAAATTTTCGAGAGACATGCTTAAAATATTATGAATTAGATCCACAACATTATCTATCATCACCAAGTTTAGCTTGGGATTCAGCATTAAATAACAAAAAGGGAGTAAATAAAGGTGGAGTATACTTAGATAAAATAATACAACAAAACATAGACCAGCTTTTATTTTTTGAAAGAGGAAAGAGAGGAGGAATATGTAATATTGCACATAGAGAGGCCAAAGCAAATAATAAATATTTAAGTGATTACAATCCAAATGAGAAAAGCACTTATATAATTTATCTTGATGCAAATAACCTTTATGGTTGGGCAATGTCAGAACCACTACCATATGGTGGATTTAAATGGGTAGAAGATTTTCCAGAAAATGAAATGTTGCCAAATAGAGGGAAAAGGAAGGTTTTATGAAGTAGACTTAGAGTATCCAAAAGAGTTGCATGATTTGCATAATGACTATCCTTGTGCACCAGAGAGTATTAGGATTACAGATGATATGTTATCAGACTACTGTCATAAATTAAAAGACAAATTTAATATTTCAGATTCAAAAGTAAAAAAGCTAATGACAACACTTAATGATAAAAAAAAATTATGTAGTCCACGAAAGACTTTTAAAGTATTATCTAGAATTAGGTTTAAAATTAAAAAAGGTCCACAGGATAATTGAATTTTTTGAAAAACCATGGTTGCAAGACTATATTAAATTTAATACAGATATGAGAACAAATGCAGAGACTGATTTTGAAAAAGATTTTTTTAAACTAATGAATAACAGTGTTTATGGAAAGACAATGGAAAATGTGAGAAAGAGATGTGGTGTTTACCTTGAGACAGACAAAGAGCACTTTCTTAAACAGACAAAAACACCTTATTATGCTGGTTGTAAAATATTTTCAGAAGATTTAGTTGCTGTTAATATGAGAAAGAAAGAGGTTCAAATAGATAAACCGATATACTGTGGTGTTGCTATTCTTGAATTAAGCAAATTGCTTATGTATAAATTTCACTATGGAACAATAAAGCCACTATATGGTGATAGAGCAAAACTATTGTTTACTGATACTGACTCTCTTATGTATCAAATAGAGACAGAAGATGTTTACGAAGACCTTTTTCAATTTAGAGAACAATTAGATAATCATAAATATCCAAAAGACTCAAAATTTAAATTTACTGAGAATAAACAAGTGATTGGAAAGTTTAAAGATGAGACTGCTGGAATTCCTATAACAAAATTTGCTGGATTAAAGAGTAAAATGTATTCATATAAAATAGAGAAGAAAATAGTGGACAAAGAAACAAAAGAAGTAAAGATCAAACTTGAAGAAAAATTAAAGGCAAAAGGAGTAAAGAAATATTTAATAAATAATAATCGCCCAAATGAGAGATACTTTGATTATTCTCATTTTGAGGATACTCTACATGAAGAAAAAATAATAAAGACGGAAATGAAATGCATGAGATCAGACTATCATGAAATGTATAATATATTGATAAATAAAACAAGTCTATCATGCTATGATGACAAGAGATATATACTAGATGACGTAATAAGCAGTTATGCATATGGTCATTACAAAATTTAGGATAAATCTTCTAAATCTTTTATATCTATCCAACTGTTGAATTTTTCAGGGTAACCTTTCCATTTAACTAAAGCTTTGTTGCCTTTTTTTCTAATTACTTTTTTTATTCTGAAAACAGTTTGATCTGTCTTTTGCAGCTCTTCTGTATAAAAAGATCCTTTTATTTCTTCACCCTCTGAATCTTTTATTTTGTAAGTTATAGGATGTGTGGGTAAAATTCTATCTATAACGAATACTTCTTCTGTCCAATTTGGAGTGTATCCTTTATCGAAAGTTTTTCTTTTATATTTGCTTATACGAACAGTATCACCCACTTTAAATATTGGTTTGCTATCTATTTCCCTACCAAAATCATTAATTTTTAAATAAACTTTTCCATAGTTATGTTTCTTTCTAGCTTCATTTGGAGTCATACCTATGCTTCTATTTTTACTATTATTGTAAGAAGAGAGTATTTCATCCAAAATATCAATGTAAACAGTATTATTTCTGATTGTAAACATCTTGTACATTTTCTCTTTAATAGTTCTGTTCCATCGCTCACAGACAGCTGACTTTTCTTCATTTTGAGTAGAATAAATTTCTATATTATTTTTATCTAGTAAATCGAGAAAAATTTTATTGTAATACTCTTTGCCTTTATCAACCCATAACTTTTTTGGCTTATGCTTTTGTAAAATGGTTTCGAAAGCTTTAGATACTTCTAAACCAGTTTTACTTTTTAAAGGTACAATCCACCCGTATTTACTAAAAAGGTCTAAGACCATAAGAAGATATTTAAAACCTTTATTCCATTTACTAAGCTTTTGCATATCAACTAAATCAGAACACTAAATTTGGTCAACATTATGAACAATAACTCTTCTCTTATTAAAATTACGTCTTATAGGTTTATGTAACTCATCAGCCAATTTTTCTTGCCACCTTAAATTTTGGGCGTTTTTTTTTATCATGAGCGCCTAAACCTAACTTTCTTTTTTTATCAATCATATTTCTAGCTAACCAATGACCCCATTGTCTCTGATTCCAAGGAACTGCATCAAGAGCTTTAACCATCTTATTGTCAGCTTTATGTTTACAAGCTTTATCATCTCCACATACAGTATAGTCAACATCATGTTGCATTGCAATGGCATCTGCTGTACCAGTTGGCTTATCATATATCTCTAATATTTGACCTGTATTTTTATCAAATTTAAGTTGTTTACTTAAATCATTATAGGGACCAGTATACTTATGACCAGGAAGAGTCCAACCACCCTTTGGTTTTGGAAGCTTGCCAATGGCTTTATGAATATCTACTCCTTTTCCCTCTATTTTATCAGCTGCTGCATCTGCTGCTTCATCAACATATTGTTTTAATTTATCTTTAGCTTTGTTAGATCTAATAAAGTCAGCTGTTTTTTTTCTTCCACTTTTAACCAATAATGTAGCATCATCAACAATACCCTCACCCTTTATATTTTTTGATACATCATCAGTTATTGAATCAATAGCTTCATTTAAATACTTTTGACCTATTTGTCTGAATTTAGTTTTAGCTGTGTCAGATTTAATTGCACTAGCTGCTCCTCTCCTTCCTAAGTTAAATAATCCTTTAGCACCTGCTGCTAAACCTTTAATAAACAACTCATCAAATTCAGATCCATACATTTCTCTTAAACCATTAATTTCATTATTAGATAGGAACTTAACCTTATTAATACCACATTCATCACATTTTACTTTTACTGCATGTCTATTATTATTAGATATAAAATATTGTTCTGACTCAGGTACATTACCAGTATGTTTTCTCTGCTTAACACAAAATATTTCCATTTCCATTTCCACTATAATATTAAATATAAAAATCTTTTAATTATAAAATTGCCCCTAAGAGTGGAATGTTACCAAAAGGACTATTTGGACCTAATAATAGTCCTGTACCTTTCTTTTTTCTTCCTCTCTTTGCTGCAGGTTTAGCAATTTAAGGTACTCTTGGTTTTGCAGCTCTTTTTACAGTAGGTCTAGAAGCGGTAGTACTTCCTTTAACAAATCTAAACTTTGTAATGCCGCACTCAGCACATTTACACTTCATAGCATTTCTACCATTACTAGTAACAACTCTCACCTCACTGCCAGGAACACACTCAGTTTGTTTTTTTTGTTTTACACAATAAGATTTCATATATAATAATTAAATTATAATTTTATTTAAGTACCTTAACTTATATTAAAAATTTTTTAAATTCTATTTTATATATGGATATTAACAATCTAATAAATGATATTTATAGATTAGAGATATTATATGTAGAGGTAAAAGGTGTTTATAAAAGATACAAGAATTTTTTTAGATCATTATGTGATAGAAAAGCAAAGAAAAAAAGCAAAAGAACATAAAGAATCAGTAAAAAAAGATTTAATTAAAGCAAGAGGTAGACTAATAACAAGAGCTAGAGAATTACAAAAAGAAAAAATAGAAAAAGAAGGTAAACTAATAGATAGAGAAAGAAAACTAGAAGAAAAATATGTAAAATTTGCAAAAGATTTAACAAATGATAAAAATAAATCATTAATAAAAATGGCATTAAAAATGAGATTAAAGCTCGAGGGTTTGGAAGTACTTCTCTATAAATTTTTCATTATAATTTGTATCTTTTTCAAAAACACTTAGCAGATCCCAATAATCTGTGCCTTTATGCATTTCATTTAGAAAGTAAAGACAAAAATAACCACAAGTAGAGGTATATAAGTTTTGAATCTGCATGTTTTGATGTAAAAGAGTTAAATTTTTCATCTTAGCATGATTTACTATTTCTTGAAAAGGTGGCATACCAAAACTATCAAAATAATTAATAACACCATCTCTAACATAAATTGCAACCCAATGAGATCCACTCATATAATGTGGTTCTAAATTATAGATAAATATAGCTAATTTATGATTATGTGGTATTGTAACATCTCTACTCAATACATCTTTAATAGGAATACCTAAATATTTACACCATTCTAAAAGATCAAAATTACTTAATGGAACTGTTTTTTTAAATTTTAAACCTAGTAATAACTTGCTATTTCTTGATTTTTTGTTATTTTTTTTACCACCTCCTTTTGAAGGAGGTGGTGTACCGATTCTTGGACCTCCCTCACCCCATGTACCAATGAATGGAGGTGGTCTCATTGGCATTCCCCTACCTTTTCTAAATAAATCTAGAAGCATTGGTATTCCAATACTTGCTAAAATAGTACCTATACCATTACCAACTTGCTTTTGATTAATTTTAAACATTAAATCCATATTATTATTATAAGCATCAGCTAAATCTCTAATCTGTGGTTTAGTAAGCAATTCACTCATAATTGCAAGTTTATGTAGCTCACTATTTGGTACTTTAAATACTTGTCCACCACTTATTTTTTTTACAATCTGTCTAACACCCTCACTTACACCACCAGCAAGACCTGCTAAACCAGCGGTTTTTGCAAGCATAGGTCCATAATTTCTCAATATAGGTAATATACTACTTACAATACCATATCCAGCTTGTTTTCTAATATTAGTCTGGAATTTTAACAAGAGCATCAGTTCCATTTCTTCTCGCTTTTTCGACTCTATGAGCCATATTATTTGAAACAAGTAGAGTATGACTACCAGTTAAATCTTTATTTTTTAATCTTATACCTATTTCTTCACTATTTTTATAAGCTCTTTTAAGTTTTGTAATTTGACCCTTTGAAAGATTAACATTAATTTTAACTAATTGTTTTGACATTATATTAATTATGAATTAAATTTTTTTAACTCATAAATAATATTTTTTAAATTATCACTAACTAAAATTAACTAATCACTCATATCATAACAATTTTCAGGATGTAATGAGATAATTGGCTCTGTTTCTTCATCATCACTATCAACTAGTAGGCAACATTGACTAAATCTACTTTCTTCTGGTTTATATCTAACTTGCATTAATTTTGGTTTAAGAGTTAATCCAAATGTACCTCTACATAGTGAAAACCATGCCGCAATAAACTTAACATGAGTTCTTGCTATCACATCTTCATAATTATCTTTTTTATTACCATCCCAATCAAAAAAAGTAGTCTGAAGTTTATCTTTCTTATATAGTAGTGAAAATTCCATCTTAGATGGATATTCAAGATATTCTCTCTCTTTTGTTACTTTATCTACTTTATAAGGCTTTTTACAAATTCTTTTCCATAATCCACCTTGACCATGTTCATCATAACCCTCAATATTAGTTTTAGGAATATTTTTTGCTAATCCCCATTTACGTTTGTAAAAAGTGTCAATAAAAAACTGATCTAATTCTTTTGCTTTTTCTAGCTATTTACCCTCTAAATTTATTTGCATACTTGTTCCAAGATAATTACCATCTTTATCAACATTTTCTTGTGCACCAAATGATGAAATACCTTCATATTGAACATACATAGTGTAACCATCATATAAAATTGGTATTTGAGTACCATTATAATTATTTTTCTTTTGAGTTCCAAAAGTAATCTTACTTGTATCAATATCTAAAAATTTAACTACAAAACCACTGTTGTTTGCTTTCGCTTCTTTGTTCTCTGCTTTGTTTACTTTCATTCTATATGATTAATAAATATATTTTTTTAAATTATTTTTTTTCTTAAATATTTTTTCGTGAGGGTGTTTTTACACTATAACTAATTGATCTCCCACTTTATCAACAACAACATCCTTCTCATATAGTACAATAGCATGAACCCTAAACCTATCACCATCATTAGTGTTAATCATATATTTAAGTATAAGTTGTTTAGGATCTCTGCTTACACCATCAGTTTGATAACTTAGATCAAAAAAGATAAGAGGATAAATAGATTCGAAATTAGTGATATTTAATTGTGTTCCAGTATTATAATCATTCTTTTTCCATAAATAACCCATTAGTGCATTGAATATTCTAGTTTTACTCTCACTATCAAAATCTCTTTCAGGATAAAAGACACCATCACCATATTCAAGTCGACAACTAGTTAGAGTACTATTAGCATCACCTGCATTTAGTTTAAATGTATCATATATATATGGATTTGCTGTCATTAAATTATTCTTATTTCTCTGCAAATAGACAAATACATATCTTACTTTATCAATAGATGCTGATATTCTGAAATCTCCACTTGTATTTGTTAGATCTGATCTCTGATACATTTCTCTTAAGTAATTCCATTTAGTTGGTTTTTGGAAATCAAAGATGAATTTACTCATTAGAGCATCTTTTGGTTGTAATCGGGGAACCCATAGATAAAATCTATCAATTACTAATCGTGTTGTATCAACTGCACCAAAAAGTGCTTCAGCATCTGGGTTTAAATCTATTTCAAATTCAAGTTGCATTGGAGGTAACATCCTTCCTTCAAGTTCTTCAAAGAAGGGGTATCTGTTTAGAGGGATATTTACATTAACTCTTTTTCTATCTGCTGTTAATGCTCTTCTCACTTCAAATTCTTTGTTTCCCACATCAGAAGTTCCATCTCGATCTAAATACCAAAAAGTATTTTTAGCTACACTTCTAGAATAATCTTCTGAATATTCTAATAGATTTTTTGCAAAAGTAACAAGGTGAAGATTATCAGTATCATAGATAATTTTTCCAGCACTCTTAATAACAAGATGTCTAATAAGAGAATGTGAGCCGCAAAGTAGTGTTGTTCTTGTATTAGCGTTATCTCCACCATTTGCTTTTAGATCAAGATGGAATTGCACTTCAAAATAAGCATTATACCAATCATAAAAAGAGCTTCTATCATTTATTACAAATTTATAACCGTTTTTTTGTTGCTCTGTAGTATTAGCAGGAGCTCTTATATTGCTTTCAAGAAGAAATCTGACTTCTTCATTTCTCTGAACGTTTTCTGATGATCGAAATGACATATATATTTTATAAAATAATTTTTTTTTAATATTCTCTCTTGTTATTAATCATCTAAGAGATTATTAATTAATGTGTTAACTTCTTGTTGCGTCATTTTAACTTTAGCTCTGCTTGGTTTTTTTCTTCTTGTTGTTGGGTGTGGTGTTGTCTCTTCAATATTCTCAGATAACCTCTTTCTTATAAGATCACCAGATTTTTCAGCTATTACATCTTTTGCTTTTTTAGTTTTTCTTCCTATTGCTTTAGATAATGTACTAACAATTTTACTACCAATGGCACTTCCAACTTCACTAGCAGCTGCAGCAATTGGCTTCATAATATTATCAACTATAAGACCATTTCCTCTGTGAACATAAACATATCTTCCAAGAGATGGATGATACATCTTTCTGAATTCTCGTGATTTTGGCATTGAATTGTTAAGCATATAATATTAATTACTTATTTTTTTTAATATCAATGAAAATGCAGTATCTGAATTATTAAAATAGATTGGTCTTCTTAATCCATCAGTTACATAGATACGTATACTTGAAATAGTTGTTGTATTTAATGGGTTAAAAACAATACGTTTTGGTTCAAGTGTAAAAGCATACGATTGACTTAAAGTTCCTGTACCAAAACTGTAAATAATATCTGATTCTCCACCATCAACTAATGAAGTACTTGTTAAATCACAATGTATATTTAAAGTATCAGTGTCTTCTGTAAGATTTGGTACTCTCTTTCCAATATTTTGCTCATCTCTTAAAATCTCTTTATCAAATCCAATAAGCTTATTAAAATTAGATTTAGTTAAATCAAGTTGGTAGCCAGTATCTAAAGTTATAATTGTTCGAAAAGTTGGCTCATCAAAAGTAAGTGAGATTGGATAGTTTGGATTATTTCCATCTCCATCTTCTACTGTCTTTGATTTAATATAATTGTCAAAATCATTATATGACCAAACTCCTTGAGGAAAATCAATATCAGTCCAACTATTACCATTATCTTTACTGAACGCTATTTTTTGATTATCATATTCTGAATTGACATTTGTCCATGTAAAGAACATTGAGATAATTCTGTTAAAACCAATATAGTAGCTAGAGTTTGAGTCTAATTTGATTGTTGGTGTAAATCTTGTTGTAAAGTCACCTGGTCTATTTCCAGGTTCGTTTTTTGCAGAAAAACTACTTAACGTTATTTCTCTTTCCATATATGATTAAACAGGAAAATATTTTTTAAGTGAAGTGTTTCTTAACTAATTGTCTGTATTGTCCTTTATTCATATGTTTTGATTTTAAAAGTGCATCTAAGATCGTTACACCCATGTTTCTCATATCAATGCTTGTATTTCCTGCTTTCATTTCTGCAATAATTAGAGCCAACTTTTGTAGCATTTCTTTAGCATCATTAAAAAAATAGGCTCCTCCACCTTTTAGGCGACCTTGCACAGCTCCATAACCCTTAAATGTTTTACTTTTGAATTTATATGTTCTAATATATTCATTAAGCTCTTTTCGTAAATTGTCAGATCGAGCATGAGCTAAATCTCTCTGTTGGGCAGTTATTTCTCCTTTATTAAATTTTCTTGTTGCATTTGATTTTAAAGCAATTACTTGTTTTCTTCTCGTCTCTGCATCTTTTACAATCTTATTTAAATAATTTTTGCTTTTTGTATTTGTCATCTCTGGTTGAGATAATCTAGCTTCTACATCATTATAATTTGGTAATTCCAATTCATCTAAAATCTTATCAGCTTCTATATCTGCTTTTATTTCTTCTTCATCTTCCTCATCTTCTTCATCTTCCTCATCTTCTGGAGGTCCCTCTATAGATAAAGGATCTTGTGGTGCATATTCAGGAGGAGGATCATCAGGAATTTGCCAAAGATTAGGATCCATTTCATATTTGGGTAGTTCTTTTGGTATCTTAGCTATTTGTTTTTCTGCTTGAGGTGCCACATAATCTTCTAGATTTAGCAATCCCTCTACATCCATATCTTCATAGGGATCTACTTCTGGTGCATAATCAATACCTCCCTCTCTATTCACTCTAGGTACTTGAAATCTAACTCTCTTTTTGGGTTTAGTTTGTTCAGCTATTTGATCAAGCTTATCTAACCTTTAAGTCTTTGCAATAGCCTGATCGGTTGTTTTACTTCTTATCCTCTCTTCTGTTATTTCATCGAATAGTTTTCTCTTCATTTTACCGGTAGTAGTATAGTAGTTGGGGGTTCCAGCACAGAATTTTGTATTAGATTCAAATGAATTGGATGAACACTTGAATTTTTGTATTTGATTTTTTGTGCTGAAATTATCGACTATTCCCCCAACTACTTTTTACAATTGTCTGTATTGGATTTCAAACACTGGAATTTTTCTGCCTGATTTTTGCGTTGATCTCAAAAGCTCAAAAATAAATTTAAAATCTGAACCAAAACAATATTAATAAATTATAACATTGAAACTAAAAAATTTGTATATGAATAAGACACCTGCTTAATATTGCGATCATGTGATGGTCGTACGATTTTTCTTAACCAATCACAGTCAAACAACACTCAAGTTGCTGATAAATTTTTAAAGTAAATTTTTAAAGTAAATTTTTGAAGTAAATTTTTATTCAAAAATTTTAAAAATCATTTTTGAGCTGACTTTCAAGTTGATTTGTGAGTGGGCCGAACCATGCTTTATTTTTTTGTAATTCTATCAATTTGTCTATTGATATCTTTGGACCTATGATTTTTAACTTACTTTTTGACTTGCTTTCTGACTTACTTTCTGACTCACTTTCTGATTCTGTTTTTGATTCAGTTTCTTCTTCAATTGTTGGTGATTTTATGTTGAGTCTTTCTATTAATTCTTTTTTCAAATCATTCCATCTCCATTGAAAATCTTCGGCTATATGTTGAAACATTGAATGAAATTCTTTGCTGTATATTTTTTCAAATTCTTGTTCACTTTTTACTTCATCGAGATCTTCATCGTAATAACCCTCAATTACTAGTGTGTGATCTTTTATTGCATGTTTATACATTCTGTCTATTATTTCATATATCCCGAAGAGAGTTTCTTTTTCTAATATTTCGATTCTGTGATTTGCTCTTAGTTCTATGTAGTTTTCACAAATTAAATTCATTTATATATTTATAATGTATTTTATTTTTATATATTGAATGACTTGCAACACTGTTATTCATGATGAATTTATTAATGATGGTGAAACGATGTGTCTATTCTGTGATAAACAATTAACAACAATTACTAAAGCAGTTGAGCAATGCTGTAGTGAACAGGATATGGAAACTGTAAATGGTATGAATGCTTGTATGAATTGTGGTTTAGTTCATGGTTATGATTTTGTAACAGAGAACTTCAACTTCTATAACAAAATGTATTTGATACAACAAAAATCAGTATATCATCGAAAATACCATATTGAGAATGTGATAAATAGTATATATTTTAAGACTAATATTCAATTGACTTTTCAACAAAGAGAGAAGATCCATAAAGTATTCATTGAGATTGATAGTGTTCTTCATAAGGTTAATGATGAGCGTAAACGGATGATTAGTATTAAATTTATTATAAAGCAATTATTCGAGATGCTCGGGCTTCCTTACAAAGATATCCAAGTAACAAAGTCGAAGAGGATAATCAGATATTATAAACAATTTTGGAAAAATGTTTTATCATTGGTTGGTGATAGAATTCAGTTGATAATTAACAAGTAAATTTTTCATTGTATTTACTGAGATACTTATCAATAATAGGACTGTTGTCTGTCACATAATCATCAATGTTCTTCATTGTATTATAAATTTGAGATGAATTGTAATTTCCACTTCTCATCATATCCCTTATTTCATTCAGAAGATGTTGATAGCTTTGGTAAGCGTAAGTACAATTTTGTATCTTAAGATCAAGGTTTTTATGTGACATCCAACCCTGAATCAAAAGTGCTGCTGTACTGATTGCAATCAAACTGATGCCACCAGTTGCTATGCTGCTTGCTAAACCTCCAGATGCAAATATGATGGACAATGAGTTGCCTAATAATTTCCATTTTTTGAAATGTTTCAATGCCAGTTTGTAAGCAAAACACTTTTTATGATATGCGCGATAGTAAGATTTTAATTCATTTACCTGTTCTTCTGTTAGTTCATCTGAAATGTGATTCCAGTTGAATATGCTTTTTCCCAACTCTTTCATATATATTAGTTTATATTATTGTTCCTTGAATCTTTTCATATTCTTTGATATCTCCATAAGCATCACTACTCAAATTATAGATATTTTTGGTTATTAAACCTCTCTGAATAGTGAAAGGGGAATCTGACACATATATTATACTGAAATTTTCATCATTATTTTGAACACCATCATGAGTTACAGTGGTTGCTTTAGAGAGACCGCTAAAAATAATTTTCATAGTTTTATCTTTAATAAATAACCAAAAATATAATTGTTTCGCTTTAGCATTATTTGGAATATTTATTGTTTTTAAACTCGGCTCATCAATTAATGGATTTTTTGAAAATACTACTCTATCTTTACCGATGAAAATGTGAATGGAAGGAATACCACTTTCCCAGTGTAAAGTTATTAACATGTTATCATTTGTAGTCTTTTTATGTTTGAAGGTCAAATAAAAAGTCACATCTCCACTGTTATCACTATTTGTTTGATATGAAAAATTATTTTCAGTTCTACCTTTAATAGAATCAGGAAAATAAAGATCTTTTATTAATAATAATTTTGAATCATTTCTTATTAAATTTCTATATATAGCTTTAGTTAAATCACTATTTTTGTTGAATTGTGTTTGTAAATCTAAATGAATTGTTTGTATGGAACTTTGTAAATTACCAACAGAAGTTTGAAAGGATGTTTTAGTATCATTTAACTGTTTGAAATTGATGGCATCACTATCTTCATTTCCATCTCTGAGGTTTTTAATTTGCTTCTTACCCATATCAAAGTCAGCTTCAAAATGAACTTTTTGATTTTCAATATAATAAAACCTGTCCCAAACTAATAGTTCAACATCATTTTGAGTACCAGCGACACCATAAACAATAACATAAATAGTGGTCTGAGGATTAGTCTTACCTTTTAATCTAATGTCAATATCTAAATCATCAAAACTGGGATTTAAAACGTATTTAGAAAAGTGGATGATACTACGTGTCTTGGTTCCATCTATTCTAGAATTAATCTTTCCAACAGAGAGAGTTCCACTTGATGCATTTATCTCATCAATTGTAATATCATCTTCAACATACATTTCATAAACCATTGTGTAAGAACCTTTTGGTAAATATACCAAATCAATTGATAGTCTGGTACTATAATAACCTATACTTGAATCATAATCAATTTTGAATTCGTAAGCTTTTTTATTCACTGAATGAAAATCTTTATTCTGAACTCCAATTTTATGAATGTCATCATCATCTTCTTTAAACTCATCATTATCCGTCACTCTTTTGAATACATTTTCTTTTTCAATTGACTCAATTGAATTCTCTTCTGATTCTTTAATTTTCTTATCAATTATACCATTTATAACTGTATTATTATCAACAATTGCATTAGCGACAAATTTTACATTAGCAGCATGTGTGGCTTGGTGATCTTCTGCTTCTTTCAAATTAATTATATTTTGATTTCCCATATCTAAATTTCCAGTCATTGCTTCACTTCCATCTTTTAATAAATAATCTATCTCAGAAATGAAACGGACTAAATAGTCTCGTGTACTTTTTAAAAGTTCAAAATTAACAGCTTTATGTTTTATTTGTTCATAATTTGGATTTTCTCCATCGTCTTCAACAATTGTTTTAACATTATCAATGAAATGTCCACCAGCATTAAAATCTGCATTCATTGCTACTGTGCCATCAACATTAATGAATTTGTTTGTATTTACAGCATGTGGTATTTTAGCAATTTGTGCATCAACAAATGCTTTACTAACTAAACTATTATCATCAAAAAGTCCATCAGAATATGGTTCACAATTTTTTATTATATTTTGTTTGAGATCAAAATATTCTCTACCGTCTTTGTCCACCATTTTGAGAAAATTTTCATTTAGATATCCTTTGTTAACAACACTTCTCAAATCTCTAGCTCTAACTTCCAAAGCATCATCAACCTTATGATCATCTAAAATTTCCACAGATAGAATGTGATTTTTATCCATATCTAAATCACCAGTCATTTTTCTACTACCATCTCTGGGAAGTAATGGTGTAGTATCTATATGGACTTTTGCTATTTCTCCATCAACATAAGATTTAGCGGCTTTATCAGCAATGGCAACATCCTGCTTAGCGTTTTCAATATCAACATATTTCTTATTAGCAGCATTATCGTATGCTACGGGATCACCTAAACCATCAATAAGATTGCCATTGAGATTTAAATTTTCAAAATAGAGAATTATATGATTATCAACAACATCACGGACATTAAAAATAGTATGGTCGAAAGTTGTTGAGTATTTACCCTTCACCACTCTTGAATAAAACAGAAATTTAATGTTTTTATTGTATTGAGAACCATAATATCTGAGTTGAAATCTTATCCCATCATCTACTCCAGCTCTTCCATCAGTTGTGAATTGAATGATTGATTTGGTGTATTTACCATCAATTTTATCACTGTCAAATGTTTTCATGACGAAATGACTGTTAGCATAGACATTGAAAATTATTGTATCATCAACAAGAAAACCACCAGCATCACCAATAACAAATATTTCAAAAACAGAGGTATAAGTACCACTCTCTAATTGATTACCTTTCATTTTTATACTAGACCAAGCTTGCCCACCAAAACCAGTATCATAACCTTCTTTCTCAATTATATATGCATCATTATGCGCTTTATGATTTTGAAAGAAATGGTCTGGTGATGTATTTGGTGGTTGTTTTACAGTTAATTGACTCTTATCACCAAAGTCTTTATAAAATTGGAAACTTGGTTATTAGTTAATAGCTTCCCTTCAATATCATAATTACCATCATCTGTTAAATTGAATCCAACACCAGGTAACCCAGGTAGTCCACGTTTACCAATGGCTGATGATGATGAAGGTAAAAGTCCGTTTGAATAACTCATTTATATTAATATATTATATTTTTTCATTGAAATTTTTAGTGGTGAATTTTCGTGGCTTATCGATATATAAAAAAGAATATGGTTCTTCAATTGCTTTTTCATATGATTCTTTTGAAATACTGTTTTCACGGCAAATTAAACTCTTCTCATTAGTACTTGGAAACTCATAAATAGAGAAGTGAGAACAATTCAGTCTGATGTCTTTTGGCGTCTTATAATAACTTTGACTCAGATAAATCACACTACAATTTTTATGCCTTCCTCGTATAAAATAGTCGATTAATGGTTTTTGGTTTTTATCACATACATAATCATCAAAAATAACGATTTTTTGTGAGTCAGAGTCAAGATCTTGAACTGGAATAATTTCATCATTTCTTGCTTCAATAACATCATAACCAACCTCATCACTTATCGGCTGAAAGATATTCATGAGATTTTGATACTTAGACTGTTCTAAATTTTTAGCATACAGATAAACTTTATCAAAATAAAGCAGATTGTAGATCATATGCATTAATGTGTTTGTTTTCCCTGAACCACTTGGACCGCAAATTAGCATCCGAAAACATTGATGAGGCATGAAATTGTATATTTGTCTAAAGTTTGATACCACATCATCTTTAACATCATAATTCGGTATTTTCGTTATATTATATTGGTATATTAATTCAACATGGTGTTCAAAGTGGTGTTCAACATGGTGTTCAACATAGTGTTCAACATGGTGTTCAACATAGTGTTCAACATGGTGTTAAATGTTGTTTTTTATATATGATTTGTCATTTTTATATAATGTAATAATATAAAAAATGAGTTTGCTTAAATGGAAAGAACTTGCAAAAAGTAAAACCAAATTAGGGAATAAAATTAATTATGTACATGATCTAATCACACAACATAAAATAGGTCAGGAGACAAGCCAATCATCATTTAAAAAGGTTTTTAAACCAGTGACAAGTAAATTAGATGATGTAATTGACAGTAATTTGAATTTAAGGATGCCTCAAAGGAGAAAAAGACCACCAAAGAAAGATGAGCCTGGTATTGACTATATGTCTGAAGTTGATCCATATGAAGACATGGATGTAGAAGGTCTGATTAATTTTGGTGAGTATGTACCACCACAACAGGAGAAACAAATAGTACCAAAACCGCCAAAATATGAAGAATCTTTACAAGATATTATGGCAGGAAAGAAAGAGATTTATGTTGATCCCCAATATTTTCCAGAGCAGTCAACCGAACTGGAGCTGCCACCTGAATACGATGATAATGAAGAAATTGATTATGCAATAGATGATGATGATATAACGAAAGAATCGTTGGATGATTTAAATATTACAAACTATGAGAGTGTTGATAAGGTTCTCAATCAGCCGGAAATGACACCCAAAAAAAGAGAAATATATCTAAGTAAAATAATAAAGGATGCGGAATTTAGGAAGAAACAACTTGCAGGTTATAAGTCAGGTGTTACAAAAAAATACAATAAGGGAAAAATATCAGAAGTTGAGAAGCAGTTGTTAAACAAACGGATAAACAATAATAGAGCTGTATTGAATGAATACATTACTCATCATAGGAATAAACTGAAAACAATAAAAGGTTCTGGGATTAGAGGCCGAGGAAGAAGACAGAGAGATGGAAATGTTATGTTTTTCAACGATCCCAAACAGCTTCTCAAGAAATTAGAATTGATCATTGGTGAAACTGTTGCAGGAAACACATCAATTCAGATGAGAAATACAGGAGTTAGTATATTGGACACATTATTGAGAATGTCAACAATAAATAGACCACAATATAATAAATTGTATAATAAGTATTTCAAAGTATAATTATGTAAAGTTATTATATACATGGATCGCGAGATTGTTTTATCATCTTACAGAGTCAAAGATCAAGGAAACAACACTCCTCAGAATTTTATAACTAAATTCAACAAGCCCATAGTATTGGATAGAAATTCCCAATATGTAGTTGGCTTGAACCGAATCATTAACATGTCATTCGCATGGTTCAATGTAAATTCATCATACAACAATCAGCTAATAAAGTACAGCTCTGATAACGGTTCAACATTTCACAACATCACTTTCCCAGAAGGAGTCTGGAACTATACTAACTTTAATACATACATTAAGGAAATAACGAAGATTGTCAAAGATGGTGCTAACAATAATGAGTATCCCATCACTCTCGAATTCGATAATACAACATTCAGGGTTACAGTCACATTAGCCAAGAATTATCAACTTGATTTAACTGCAAGCAATTTCAACGAATTAATTGGGTTTAATAAAGAAATATTGAAGAGTGAACAGAATATAGGATCAAAAGTGCCTAATCTCAGTCAAGATACAGACATTCTTAATATTCATTGCGACCTCATTAATGATTCATTTGTAGACGGTGAGGATACAGACATCATTTATTCCTTCTCAACCAGTGTTCTTCAACCTAGTTACTCATTCACCATTGAACCAAGAAGAGTTACATTTAATCCCACTAATAAGAATAGTATAAGTAGTATCAGGATATACATCACTGATGGAAAAAGAAGATTAATTAACCTGAATGGAGCTGATACATCTTTTTCATTAATTCTAAAAAGGATAGAATAATATAACATAGTATTATAATGAAACCATTTGAATTCACTAGGATTTATCATCCAAAACTCGGTATTTTTGTGGACAAACATGTAGGATCAGGGATTATCGTTGATAATATTTTCAAACCAATGAAGAGTGCTGCGTCATCTGTTGTAAAAAAGTTCGCCAAGAAATCAGGTGAGAAGGCATTAAAATCAGTAGGTAAAAAGACATCTGAGAAGTCGGGAGACCTGATAATGAAAAAGCTTAGGAATATGAGAATTGATGATGTAGGACAAAGAGCTAAAATAGTTCCACCACAGCAAGAAGAAAGTACTGATATGTTAATCAATAGACTCATATCAGGATCAGGTTTGAAAAGAAGGAGTAGAGTAAAAATTATGTAATATAATAATATAATGGCTTTCAGAACAAGTGAATATTTACAAAGATATGAATTGGTTCGATATCAATTAGATGATGTTATTCGGATCCCAGCTAATGGTCAAAACCAACAAAAAAATGGCTACAAATTTACGATTAATGACAGGTCTTCATACTACGATTGGTATAATGCTTATTTCGAAGTACAATTTCAGTTGCAAAAATTGGCTGATGGAGCACGCTATGTTGTTGCAGATCGTGCAGCAGTTATCAATGGAGCCCATTCATTAATTAACCATATTATGATAAAGAGTGCTGGTAAGATTGTGTATGATACTAATAATCTCCATAAAGTTACTTTTGTGAAGAACCTCCT
>JAEMPF020036963.1:0-10702 GCA_022496165.2 Catalaphyllia jardinei
TTTAAAGGCACGTGTTTTCAAATGAGTGAAAACTCGTACAGCAAAGAGACTTCTTAAATCCATTACCTGCTGATAGCTTTAGTAGATAAAGAATGAATGCTATACCGAGTAATTGCATTGTGACTAAACTTGATAGACAACAAATGCAAGGAAACGATGTTATGAGCTTGCTATATTTCGATATAAATCTATATCATCTACGGACTGATGTAGATGATATAGATTTATATCGAAATATAACAAGCTCATAAGATCGTTTCCTTGCATTTGTTGTCTATCAAGTTTAGTCACAATGCAATTACTCGGTAAAGAGACTTCATATTACCTCTCCGTGCTACTAGAGTATTTTATTGTAATTTTACTTGGAAGTAAAGGGAGATGCGAATATGCACAGTTCCTCTAGATAATTTATGTACTATGTACCTTACTTGGGGTGATGTACAATGAATAGACACCGTTCTCCAATGTCGGAAACTTTATTACGTCATTTGTAGATTACAATAGCAGCGAAAACGTAACAGTGGTTGTCAAAGCTATCCAAAGTCAATGCTCCATCAAAAAAAAGGTACAGCGGAGGTGCTACCAAGTCTTCTGTCCCGGGGCGACAAAACTCCCTAATTTCCCGATACAAGTATCGTTTTCTTTCTCTATCCAAGCCCAAAGGAGTGATTTCTGGGGGTAGCTGGTTTGGAGGTCTTACCTCTGGGTTTTCAGAATTTGAAATTCCATTTCCACTGAACCTACAAGAGTTTTACAGAAAACTATGCCTGGGTGCTGTTTGGTAAAACGAAAATGGTGAAACTTGCTTATTCCTGGAACTTTCTTAAAGTATGGCTCAAGAAATGTGACCCAGTTATAGACTGGCACTAAAACGGTGCCATCATGGAGACTGCACAGTTTCGCGATGTTAACACCAGTTACTGTCGACTGGTCGACAGCTTCCATGAGGTCAAAAAGGGAAGAAACATAGCGCCTCCTAAATGTCTGCTTAATTAATCCAAAACACCAATCTGGACTAAATTTTGTGTGCCCTGCAATCAAAAATGAATACAAGATGGAATCATGCAGTCCACAAAGAACTCGCCAGCAATAATACCAGATAACAAAATTGTTTTTGTTTTGCCCCCCCACAGTTATCAGCATTTATCTGGGCGTCTGTTTCCCCTGCCCCATGCGAGCTAAAAAAGTCGTGCACATAGCTAATGGTGGAATTTGCACCCTTCCTGGTAGCAACCGCTTCTTCAATCAGGTAGTTGACCTGCCTGGGAATGCCTTCGCAGCATATCCCAAAAAGGCCACATTTCCGGGGGGTTTTGAAGTAAATAGGGCCGGGTTGCTGTGGGTTGGAGGGGATATGCACTTGCTGTGCATAATCGTAGGAATAATGTACGGTTCCCTTAAATGAACAACTGGGCCTTCCTGTTAAAAGGTCGATACCACTATCTTGCAACACATCTTTACATGCCGCGATGTTCGTTTTCATAAATTCCCGTTCAGATTTTGCTTCCTGCAGATGTGTCTCTTGATCGCAGAGACAGTCTAATTTCTCTCGCTCATTCACATTAACAGTTTTAGTTATCTTGGCATTATTAAGTTGGCAAAGGCTGCAAAGATCCGAGGCGGGAGTCATTATTACAATGTATGGCGTTAAAGTGTTCCAGAGGGCAACAAATTTCGAGTAGCTAACTGCGCTTAAATTCTTGTCTTGCGAAGCCTTTCTGTACTGCCGCCAGACAGATGCTTTGCTTTCAGATGAAGGAAGCAGTTGTACTTTCAAATCCTTAAAGTTTGGAACTCTTCCTGGAAGAGAAACTGCATGTTCAGTGGCAAAGTTTTTGATAAATCCTACAGTTCGGTTTAAAGCGTCATGGTCTAGCGTGTTCTTGGGCAATCGGGACGTGTTTGCGCGTGTTCTCGAAACTACTCCATACCTCTTAAGGTGAGCCTTTAGGTTTTCCAATCGTGATTTACCGATGCCATAAACAAAGAGGAATGTTTTCTTACATACGTGAACACCCCGAAAGAAGTAACTCATTCGATGGCGTTTTTTGGCATAAGACGGATTCATATGACTTTGCAATGCACCCAGGACAACCAGATCAAGTTCTGCGGAAGACAGTTCAATGCACTGCATTCGATGCTCTACTAATTCTTCAAAGCATAGAGAATTGGTGCACGAGCTGTTATTTTCGGCAATCGCATCCACGTTCTAAGAATGATCTTATATGGGTGATGAAATCATCTGGGGAATTCTGATCGACCATGGTATCTTCATTGTTTTGTTGAGTCCTAGAATCCGAGGTAATCTCAGTGGAAGTCTCCTCAAAAGCATCCTGTGATGCTTTGCTATCAGTGCTTTCACGCATGTCTATCTGCTCTTCATTCCTAACACTTTCTGCGGTGAAATACTCACTTCGAACTTGGTCTAGTTCGTTGTGTAGATGAGCGTGCCCCTCTAAGCCACAGTCATCAAAAAAATTGCTATCCATGTTCACGTTATCTTTGGTTTGAAAGTTTTCTACAAAATGTTGAGCCAGCAATCAGACGAACTTTTCCAACCTGTCTTTGCTGAAAAATGTTTGTGAAATGTATCCGAGAGCGAAAAAAGAGTCGGTTCAGGAAACATCTTACATGCAGGACGACCTGCACGCAACACGAAGAGCTCAAAATCACGAACATATTAAATCAGAAACAATCACGGTGACATTTTGCAGCCCAAATATCAAAACAGGTAACAGAAAGATCAATAGATTGGACATGCTTTTCCCTGAGTAAGACTAGCGCACACGCAAGGCTGGGAAGATCATGAAATCGCGTTTCCTGCTGCTACATGAATACGGTCACGATGATTTCTTCACTTTATCATGTCATATCACACTTTATTTCTCCCAATAATATTTACACTTACATATAAAAACTTACAGCTTTTTTGTGTTTACAACATACCTTTTCAATATATTTAATATTGAAGTTAGAGTATGGGGGCCAAGTAAACCAATCGGTTTTCTAGTTGGCCCCATATTTACAAAAATAATACAGGACATGCACGAAAATCAAGTTATTTGCACGCTATCAAATAATGGTATCATCATGATGAGCCAAAGGTTTGCTAGACTCAAGCAAGACAACAGCAGACTGGCAAACCTGGATTTTGATATATTGGTCCCTGACTGAGACTCGTGCACACGTAAGGCCTGGGAAGATCACGGAATCGCGTTTCCTGCTGCTACAAGAATACAGTCATGATGATTGCACAAAAATCAAGTTATTTGCACGCTGTCGAGTAATGGTGTCACCGTGATGAGCCAAAAGCTCACTAGACTCACGCAAGACGAAATCACGCACAAACAAATGAATTACAGTACCATATGATAGGGTAACAAGTGAAGGCCAAACTACTCTCCCTCGTACAGAACAGTGTACGTATAACTGTGTAAGCATCCACTAAAAGTTTCTTTATTATAACTTTATACTAATCGATCATTTATGCCGTGCAGTTTCAATAAGATTATTTGAATGGCTCTACAAAAAACTTCTTTTCCTGCACGTCTAAATAAAACATCAATTACTTACAATTAATAGCTGAGAACCGACATACGTGAAGTATCATGCATGAGTGAGAGGATGAGCACGCATTATAATTATTGGACACTACTTTTATAGTTCCATCCAGCTATTATCAGTGGTCTCTTTCGCTGATAATACCGTCGAGCGAGATGAGCTGCAGAAGTAAAAGCAAAGCTGTGGTAATGCGTTTGGAGAAACAGTTCCATGGGGTAAGCCACACAAAGTGGGAATACCAATTTCGGCAATGTCAGGATATAGTTCTACAAGACGTGCGATTTCTGCACTTGTGAATTTGATTCCCTTTACACACATTGCAAAAAAACGTAAGGAAGGAAATGACGCATTTTCAATTCCTAAAGTGGTCAAGTTGTAACATCTGGAGACATTTACTATACCTAACTTGGGAAGGCACTCTGTGGTAAAAACGAAGAAACGGTCATCTATTAGTGTCTCGCTTACGTTTAGTTCCACAATATTGGCTGCTCGAATCAATGGGTATTCAGGTATTTCGCCCTCGACTCTAGCCATGTTCAATATTCTCAGTTCAACGCAGCAATTTGTTATCGCACAAAATGTTGCCCACGTTGTTTTGGCGCCACACAAACCTATACAGTGGAATAGATTTGGCCTCCATTGTACGGCTTGAAGGAAGTTATCCACTGTCTGCTTTGATGAATCTCTGGCATTTATTTCCAAAAATTCCTCATCCCTTGCATACTTAATCAAACTTTTGTCGTAGGCAATTTGGCGCCAAGCTGTACACACCAGCGATGCTGCTGTCCGGACAAATTTGTATGGCAAGTAAGAGAAAATTTGCAGTATGATACTCTGTGGCAAAACATCCATTTTTCCTTATTGAAATCTTCCAAACTAATTCAAACTAATAGCAGTTCGTGAGTTTCAGACAATAGATGTTTAGTTCATAGAGGAAACTGATATCAGGATGTACCTGACGTGATCATTCAAAGTTGCTACTGCTAGCTTATTTCCTGTGATAAGGCAAGGAACGCAGAAGAGCTGGTGGAAACATGCAAGTTAGCGTGTAATTAAGTAGGGAACATTTTGCCTGATAAGGTGGGTATTTAAATCAGTGCTTCTGAAAGCAATCTCCAGTTCATATGCTACTAAGCAAATTGTTTTTACACTCTGAACATTCGGCAACTTTTTATCCCAGTGATGTCAAAGCGTGAAACAGTATTGATAAAATGGAAGACAACTAATGTTAGGTGGAACGATTGTGAGCACCGAGTTTTTCGGAAAGATATCAAACCCTTGGGTGTTGAATTGGAAAAAGGGCAGCGTGTTAAAATTCTCTTCAATAGGCATTGGTCAGATGGAGAAGTTTGTGAAGCATGGCGCCCATCGCAAAAAAGAAAATCCATACAGGTAATCTTTTTCACATGGCTTTACACGTAAGATTATACATTTTGTATTGATTTTTTTTTAGTTGGATTAATTTTTTGGACAAATTAATAATAGCACCTAAAGCTTAGTCCGCTTCGAGACCTTGACATTTTGTGTCACGCCTTTAGTGTCCACAGCGAAACGAGCAGAGCAAGATGATCCTGGCAGTGATGATGAGCCACTGTTGACGTACCAGCGGGCGGAGCCCTCCTCAGTTCAAAAGAAAAGGCCAAACTCCGAAGTAGAACTCCTTGGCCAGTACGTGGCACGAAGAGATGCCCAACTAAGGAAAGGGAAAATGGAAACATGCAGTGGCAACATTCAAAAGAGCACCGAAATCAAAGGAAAAGAAGTACCAAACGTCGCGAGAGTTGATGCACCCTGTAATGACGCCGAAAGACTTGCATTATTGGAACAGCTTCAGGCTGAAAAAAAGAAAAGGGAAGTCCTCTGTGCCGAGAAGTTAATAGCGGAAACAAAGCACAGCACACTGGTTAAAACGTTGGAGACAGAGAGGAAAGACCTGTCGTTAATGAGGAACAAATTAACCACCTTAGAGACCGAGAAGAGAGAGCTGAAAGAAGCGCTAATTGACGCTGAAAAAAAGGAAAGAGAGATGCAAAAAGCCATACATGAACGGGTATGAGGTTCACTACTCATAAACGTAAAAAAAGAAATTAATAGTGTGTCTTAAAACAAAATCTTGATCAGTGTTTATTCAGTCTTGATTTTGATAAACAATTGTTGGCAATAACAATATATTTCATGGTAACACTATTATTTTAGAACAAAAGGATCGGATTGCGATACAATATTATGCTCCCCAGGTTGAGTAGAACGGTGTTGTTGTGTGACATTACATAATTGACAGATTGTTTCTACGTTGTAAAAGTGATCATTGATTGTTATTATCTTTATTCTCTCTCTCTAGAATGCAGATTCGAAGACACATGACATTACCCCTTTCATGAACACCATCAGCACTTCTTTAACAAAAATAGAAAATCAGTTAGATGCGTACAATACCAGACTTACGTTAATAGAAACGTGCCTGAGTAACATGTTTAACTTCAGTGCATCAACACCAGACTCTTCCTTCAGTGCTTTATCCACTGTTCTTCCTACCGACGCCTTTTGCACACAAGCTAACACGATGTACCCTCCCGAGGAAGTCGTAATTAGCCCACATGATTTAAAGACGCCATCACCCAGCCACAGACGAACCACCACCACAACTACCTCAGTTTCCCCATTAGTGTTTAATCCGCCGACAGAGACAGCCAGAAAGGTAAAAAAAATTGAAGCAAGGGACAGAAGTCAGTATCTCCGTGGGTGTATGGATGTCATGTTTACACCAAACGAAATGGCTGTGTCAAACATAGGCGGAAAAAGGAACAAAGAAAAATTGGACGAAGCTCGAGTTCATCTTGTCAAACGTAAGTTAATAAGACTTTTGACGTTATTTGATTGAAACAGTCAATAATAATTATAATGAAAAAACAATGGTTAGCGGGTGAGAGTTGACCAGTATAGCAATACTTCAAGTCGACTATTAAAGCGGAGGTTAACCGAGAGAGCAGTCTAATAATTGTTAGCCCGGTGACTAACCCATCAAACTTAGAACATCGATAAAAGTAATTTTTTTGATGGCTTTGTTTTAATACCTTTCTGTCATAACATAATGCATACTATATAGCCAATGAGATTGCGAGTATAAAGCAAATAGCCATCACGATTTTAACGAATTAGTTTATTAGAGCCAGTGGCTGAGTATTCAAAGTTAGCTGCAATTCACAACTATTTCTAAATCTGTTTGATACATTTCTTTGAAGTAGCCTTTGAATTATCATCTGAGTAATGTTGTTAGCTTGTTTGTTTGTTTTTTTACTTCACAGGACTGGCCACTACCGTCTTTCCACCAAATGGCAGTAGCCCGTGTGAAAAATCAATGACAAACACTATAAACGCCTGTTAGTTTTGAAACGCCTATCGTTTATTAATTTCCTACGTAACTTCCTGCCGATTTATTATGAGTTATTATTCTAGTCAAGTACGTGATTCCAAAATCAAAGCTCTCATAGAATCGTGATTTCGTACGTATCTGATAGTTCTAGAAGTTTTGCTGCTAGGAAATAGTCTTTATTTTGGGCGCCACGTTTCTCACAACGCCCTAGTTTTTTCACGTAGCAAAGGTAATAAAATATGAAGCGCAACTTAGTTTAGTCAGAGAGAGTTTGTTAGTGAAGTTACACCGCTACCGTGCTACGATCGGAGGATCCAATCTACCGCTATTTCAAGTGTTTTTCACTGTCACTCTGCTACTCTTTGGTGCGAGTCGTCAACCAAAGTACGTAAGTTTTCATTTGCTAAGTTGCTTATTGTTAGTCTTTTCGTTATTGCGAAAGGTTTCATTTAGTATCTAGGTTTTATTGCCGTGAAATCGCTTTCACGAGATCTAAGGCTTATGTCAAGTTACTTAGGCCGATTGTCATATGATTGCCAAATTGTGATTCTTTCACGCTATATTTAGCTGTTTTACAAGAGAGCCGTTGATATCTGCGTTTGTTACGACAAGAGTTTCATCTACTTGTACTACTCGCGATCTACTGGTTTTCGCTATTCCGTCAGTCGCTACTCATTGTGAACTAGATCTATGGATATGATCTGTCATTAAATCAGTTTGAATCTATCAAGTGGAGTTCGGATATCTCGCACCACGCTACCCCTGTAGTTGTTTAGATTTGAGTAAGAAGCAACCTCTAGAATCTTGCAATTACAACGCCAAGTGCAGGGAGGTCAGGTTTAAGACAAAGGGAGGCAGTGATCATGGCGAACAAAGTTAATTATATATAGTTCTCTTTTATTGTTTGCACTTTTTTTATTCTGTACTGGTAAGGCCATCAGATTTGTGGCTTCCCAAAAAATGGGAGTACAGCTTTTTTGCTTTTCTTTTTGGCAGAGTCAAGCTAATTTCTTGGCAAACTGACCTATTTTGATACTACAAATATTATTCTGCAGTTGTTCTACTTTGTTGTTGCAAAACAATGTTGAGATTGCTCTTGGAAGTCGTGTGTCAGTCATCACTTGTCAGAAACAGGAAATTTAATGACCCTTAAAGGTGACCTCAAGTCCTGTAATCATCACGGGCAACAAAGATCATTGTATCACTTGAGATTCGAGATTTATGGCAATGCCAACAAAACAAGTAGTTGATGGTGTTTCAGCCAATAATTTTTGTGACAACATCACTTAAAGTAAGCAATGCCGGTTTGGTCTGTAAATACAACATCCTGAAAATAACCAGCTGTTGATTTACTGAATAAACAAATTGTACAATGCCAATGGATGAATTGATATTAATTTATTTAAGTGCTTCCTTCCTCCGTCATCCTCAATGTTAAAGCAAGATAAGGTCAAAATTTTCCCTGGTTAACCCTCCACTTCAGCACAAGCAGTTGACTTGAACAATTGCCGAATACAAACCCTAGGTACACGTTGGTTTGTAGAACGAGTTGTAGTAAATGGTTTAAACCCAGGAGTATCAGTAGTTGGTATAGTGTGATCGTCTGGGTGAGGGTAGTTGTGAAAAGAACTGTTGCTGGTGACTTGAAAAGAACTGTTAATCGCCTAGTCACAAACAACAGTTCTTTTAAGAACTACACTCACCCGGACGATCACACTATACGAACTACAGAACAAGTTGTGTCACAATGTACCATATCCTATCCTTATTTATATTCAATGGCCTGCATTTGGTAATTTTCTATACTGTACAAATATATTTTGTGTGCCTTTGAAACAAAACTCTGTTTACATTGAAAACCATGCCCATATTTGGCAAATGTAGCTTTCAATACGAGTTTGACAGAGCTGAAGAGAGACGAAGCAACAGCTCGTCTCTCATCCGCAGAGGCTTGTGTTGCTTTTTGCTCCCTTACCTTCTATAATCACCTGGGAAACCTCTGCAGCATAGAATGGAGATGTTAAGTGATTTGTCCCGTCCGTGGAAAATAACCTGTCCGTGAGATCAAACATCTCCCACAGTCATGTCACAGGATACTTTTCCGTTTCATCATGACAGGTCAAAACACGCACTTTTCCTATCTTTTTGTCTTCTTTTGTCGTTGGCTAAAATTGCAACCACTGCAGTAAATATATCAATAAGAAATATGCAATCGTAGCTATATATAAGTAGCAGGGAGAGAATAATTATAATGTACAAGTATACTGGCCCTTCGTTTTTCCAGCAGTCAGCTCTTCATGTGTGCGATAATTAATGTGTCAATTTCACTTTGCAAAGATTTCAAATGGTACAGGAATAACAATTACAAAAAAGACTACAGATACTAAATCTTCCAAAGACACAGAGTGACAAACAGATTGCTTTGGAGGGAGAAAACAACAAAATGCCCACCGTTAACTTCTCGCCTGCATTGAAATTAAATGTTGTTCTTGTTACTGTCGTGCGTAGCTGGCTACGAAGTTACAGAGATCGATCATCGCAGATTCAAACCGTAAAAAATATGTAATTTGTGGCCTACTGAATGATGCTTGAGGTGTGCGCTATGGCCATACGAAACTTTATAGTAAAGGTTGTTCATCAATTGCCCCATTGTTAATAATTGCACGTAATAAGTGTGTTATTTCAAACGGAAATGTTTCCGTTCAAGAGGAGAGTTATAGTATACGATGCTACTGGAAGGCAAGTGGCACAATTTTCAATGGAAAATTCCGTAGACGACAACGTATGATGGTCATTTTGGGCTAGTTTAGCTGACGCTATAGAATAAACGTGAAAGCATGTCATGCTGTGGCATGTACGATCGATGCTATTAAAAATCATCACAATAACCCCGACAAACGTCGTCGTTGCGTTGAGATTAAGCGTTAAACATTTTGGAATAGTTTACCCTTCCGCTGGGAATCATTACCAATGCATTGAAAAACATTACATAATCATTCTAGAGCATTAAAAAAACATTGAATACATTTCAAGAATTCATTAAGAAACATTGAAAAATCGTTGGGAATCATTATCGAGCGTTACAATGCATTCACAACGCATTCCAAATTCGTTGAAATGCATTTCAACACAATTTTCGTTAAGCCCGGTTTTCCCAAATAGGGTCATAAATACAGTACGTGCAGCAATCGCGATTCTCAACCATGTCATACAGACCAAGTTTGCGCTAATGCCTCCTAAAGAGAAGTTGGAAGATGAGTATAGCATCCAAGCAAGCAATCAAGTGTCTTATCAAGAAAATGCTTCGCAGGGCGTGAATTATGAAGAGATGTTCCATGCAGACATTTTGATTGAACGATATGACATGTTAAGAAAATTTTGCTATTTAAAGATAGAGTAATAAAGGCAAGTGACATATCAGGTAGGCATCTAATGCCATCAGTAACGACTGCTGACAGTAAAACCAACAAGTACCCAACTGTAGCAGCGGAATCAATTCTTAACTCACTACAGACACTTGGATTTGGGGATATCCAACCGAAAAGTGGCAAGGGACGTGAAAGCTTGTGTTTCCGTAAAAGGAAATGCTCTGAAATGTCAGAAGAAGCTAAGGCAAAGCTTGCAAGACTTGATATTAACGAAGGTGACTATGACAAAGTTTGTCAATAAACATTATGTAACGATAAGGAATAATACTAATGATAAAGACTTTTTTGGGAAGGGGGTTTGGAAATCGTTTTGGAAAGTATTTAAAAGCTCTGTTTAAAT
>JAEMPF020036963.1:10712-21094 GCA_022496165.2 Catalaphyllia jardinei
GGAAGAAGAAATTCTTACTTAATTAAATATTCTGATAATATCATGATGTATCACTATATCACAGGAGGAAGAAGAAATTCTTACTTAATTAAATATTCTGATAATATCATGATAAATTATGCTTATATGATAAAAACCTAATGCGGAATATCAAAAAATCAGTCCCTTATAAAACCATTGATTAATCATGATATTATCAACATTGCTTACAAGAAACATACAATATATTTCTTGATATATCACAAGTGATAATTAGTCATGATATAGTGATAAACCGCAATGCTGCACCTCTCTCTGAACTGCCTGGCTGAGAGCGAATAGTGTTTCAGCAACAACGTAGGTGAAAATTGTTGATGAAAATTTTGCAATTTTTTTGTCTGACTTGCTGGACGGTTGATCTGACCGGTATTAATATATAACCTAAAGAGTCTCGTGCACATGTTTCAGGTCATTTCCCCTTATTATTATTTTCTTTTTTGATACTCTTATAAGTAGGTATTTACCTTAAAGATTAAATTTTATTTACTTTAGATTTCACAGATTCCAAAAAGAGTACGAGCATGAAGGCAGGATTTCTCCAGAAAGTGCAAGGAAAGGACGACAAGTCTTCAAACCAAGGACACTGAAAGCCGAAGTATGGCTCAAAGGTCAGTGTTTTAATCTTTAGCCTCGCCTTAGACCTTTGCATGCAATCAAATTTATGTCAGTTTTCATGAAATTAGCAAATGATCAAATACCACTGTAAATATTTTTGTAAATTACGTAGAGGTCAGTGCTGATCCAATTCCCAATGAAGACAGGTTTTGCTTACCAGCGTGCATGACCAAGAGTGAAATATACAACACATATGTGGAGGAAATGAGAAGTGCTAGATTGAACCCGATTTCTTCACCAACATTCTCAAGAATGTGGAAGAAAATGTTATTATACAAAAAATGTTATTATACCAAAGGTAAATGTTCCTTACAGCTCTTAACTTTCTGACACATGATGGCATGTTATTCAACTGTAGTCAACTTAAGGTATTTGGATGTCATTGTTTTCTTGTTACCTTTTATGGTCATGTTATGCATTTTTTTTCAGGAAAACAAATTCACAAAATGTGGCGTTTGTGTTGCTTTAAAGTTGTGTCTTCAAGGAACCACTGACACAGAAAAAGAATGTCCTTTGCATACAAACGAAAGCTTCATAATGAACAACAAATGTAAGTGTAAGTCCCCAGTATAGTCCTCACAAAAGGTGCTTCGAGAGAAATGATAAACACATGTGACTGAGGCATGAAAGAGAAGGTTCGGTAGGTCTTCGTAGAAATTAACTCGCAGAACTTTGCTTTCTTTCTTTCTTTCCTTCGCGGTACTAGGGCTGAAAGGAGAGCGTACTATCGGAACTGTTTGAAGGCTGTAGTATCACCGAAGCAATATCTGTCTTTAATCATTGACGGCATGGACCAGTCCAAAACAAACCTACCACATGCAAACTGTCTTTCCAAAGTAAGTGGAATTATTTCTTTTCTATTGTAAATTAAAAATGGAGCAGTTTTAATGGATAACCTTGGCCACAACAAGTGTTCATGACGCGAAGGGCAATTGATGATAACGGCTGATTCTGACCAACAGTTTTCAATGTTCATTTTCCAGGACGAAACCTACCACTTTCTGAGGACGCATATAAATGGAGCCATCTCGCATGGAAGTGGGCGTATCTTTACCTTCATCGATCTAATGAGGTGGCCCCATGATTCAAACCTGACTTTAAACGTGCTACTCAGGATATTTCTTGAAATTGCAGAGGTATACTTTAGTTCCCGTTTATCTTCAATATACTAGTAAGGATTTTTCAAAAAGGAAGCGGAGGTTTTGTTTGCATTTATGAAAAAGATCGCGCAATGTAGCGAGTAACGACCATGAAAAGACATTGATACCGCAAGACTGAGAGTATCTAAACTAAGGAACATTTAAAGGGGTGAGTCAAAGATTTATAATACCGACCGTTTTAATACAAACATTGCATTTTAGGAAGGACAATTGCCTCCTTATTTCTGTCTTCAACTAGACAACTGTTATAGGGAGTGCAAAAACAAGTTTATCCTTGGTTTTTGTGCTCTCCTTGTGGAAAAAGAAATATTCAAAGAGGTAAGACTTTAAAACTATTGTCGCTTAGCCTCAGTAAAAGCTAAGGCTGTATGCGGTTTGTCTCTTTTCTCTCTTTTATGCACACGCACACTACACACGGGTGTAGAACACGCAACTTGAATCTTAACCGAATTTCATTTAAATCTTGATACAGGTTTGTTTCTTTTCTCATGGTCGGTCATACCCATGAGGATATCGACCAGGTATTTAGATCACTACCACACCCTTGTCAATTGTCGATTGATTTTCTTCTTTCGCTCTGTGAGATGCAACAGTTTCTTTCTTCTAATTTAATTCTAGAGTGACCTTTGTTCTATTTGTCAAAATTGAGACAGGGGGAGAGAAAGAGAGAGAAATAAACATGTTTTGAAACATTGTTGTTTTTTGGCAGGAATTGCAGGGTTATAAAGGGCCTGTTCGTTTGTTCTGACCTTTTAGTGAGCAACGTTGTGAAATATAGTGTCAATTGGCATTTACGAATTTCTTACCACCATTTTGTGTTGTTTAAAGAACTTTTTTGCTTTGCAGTTTTTTAGCCGAATTTCAAAACATTTAAGGAGAATGGACAGCATGACACTGCCGGAACTGAAGAAGAATATAAGACAAGCGCATACACCTGAGGCTGAGACCCACATGGTGGATTTCATATTTGACATTAAAAAGTGGATTGAACCTTGTTTAAACACCATCAAAAACCATGTTTACCCTCATGCCTATAAGTTCATGAAAATAAATGGATGAGTAGTTATGAAATATAAGCAGTGGGCCAATGATGAGAAGTGGCAACCAGAAGGTTCAGGTCTCCACATACTTGCCAAGCAACCCGAAGGGATTCCGCCACTTGTGCGTCCAGATACGACAAAATTGATGGATGTTAGTGTACTGGATGATTGTGTTAAAAAATGCAGACCGCTCACGACTGAGCAACAGACATGGTGGGCTGATTTTGTCGCACACGAAAGACGTTATAGGGCCAAATGGAGTGCTGCCTCTGAAGAACACCTTTCTAATGCGAGAAAAAGCAAATGGTACTTGGAGAAATTAAAAAAACACAAACCCATAAGCCAGCTATGCAAACAAGACCAGGACCAGGAGGAACGTGAAAGAAATCTCGAGAATCTTCTCAACAAGGCGAATCAGTGCCCCAAGGTCAGTGTTTTGCTAATATATCAATGAAAACATCAAACCCGCGATGCTTGTGTCCATGGTGTCTCGTGCCATTCCCTCAGATTTCCCTGAAATGCTGAAGTCAACATTTCGGGACAGTCGCGTGCACTTTTGTTCTTTCTTCCGACAGCCCTTCTCGAAACAGCTGTAAACAATACTCTATATAGCCTCCTCCAGGCGTTCAGTTAGTTGGCGCACAGCGTGGAAAAGAGCGCACGAAAAAATTAAAAAACAGGGCATCAAGAAGGAGATTCCTATCACCACGCTTTTTTTATTTTTTTTCGCGTGCTGTTTTTGCGCTGCGCCCAAATTGAAAATAAATCATGAAACGCCTGGAGGCTAACAATACTACGGACGGACCGAGACGGACAGTTCTTCTGTCCCTAAGAATTGCTCGACACGGTCACCAGCGAATTGATGTAGTTCGCTTCTAAAACCATTAAAACATCAATAATTTAAACTAATGAATTCTTGCTTTTTTTAATTGCAGGTTGTAGTTGGAGAAAAGTGCAAAAAGACCAATGAAGCGAACCCTGCAAAAAAGAAAAGACAGACAATGAAGTATCGTGTACACTTTTGAACTATGTAGGCAGTCTTAGAGTTCAAACGGGCTATGCGGCTGAAGTTGCCCTTGGTAATTCCGTTTTAGTTGTTGTTGATTTATATGAGCTGATATCTCTTAACTTACAATTGGCAAACTGATCATGACCACATAGTAAACAAGGCTAATGATAGCAAACTTAAAAATTGTAGGCCAGATGTTTTTCCAGTTTAGCCATCCAAGCTAAGGTCCTTTAGCTTTTCTGTGTTTCTCTTTTCATTTCTCCTGCAGTCTTTAGCCGTTTAATGTCGTTGGTCAGTGCGGAAATTGCCTAAAATTATTTGACCTAGCCCAAAGGGTTACTTAGTACTATTGGAGGTATCTGCAAAAGACACTTGTACTTGGCTTCTAGAGTTACATACAACGTACAGCTTATTGTGTGGCTGACATGTACACGGCACACTCAGGTGCGGCACATTGTTTGTGTGCCCATAATTGATGAAAATAAAGTTACAGCCCACAGATTCCAGATCGACACGTCTTTTACTTTAGACTGTCCTAAAGTAAAAGTACAATGCTCAGGGAGAAAGTACAAGGTCGCTGAGGAGGAAAAAATTAATCAGGAATTCATAAGATTTTCAAAGAAATATTTTTAACTTAATACCTAAGGGAAATTGCGATTATCTTGTAGGTTTTTCATTCTGTTTTACAGCTGTAATATTCTTTTGTTTTAATTTGTGAACCTAACAAGCTTAATAGGGTCAAAAGTGAACATGCATACTTGCTGTGCACAAGATTTGAGCGCAACACTGATGACATTTTAAAAGACAGTCTGTGCTTCAGTTTTCGTAGTTCGTGGGACGTGAAGTGAAAACAAAAGCGTGACTGGAAAGATGACCGTGTCTCCTACAGTCGCTTTCAGATTTTCCCATGGCCATTATTTCCACTGACACCCTTTTCTACTTCATATCCGGCGGACTGAGTAAAAAAGATTGTTCCATGTGAACTCTATTGTTAAACGTGTCAAATGAAGTTGAAACTAACGCGTTAATTCCAGAGTACAAGTACAACGCCAATGGCTTATTATTGTGTAGCTCGCGCGAAGTGTGTAACGCCACACTTTCACTGTTCACTCTTATTTAGATTATGAATGAATATTTTCATATTTCCTCATGTAAGATTGCAAATAAAGTTTCCACTTTGCTTCACAATCTATTTCTTTCTCATTTTATCATGAATACTTGAAGCAGTACATGTCCCAATGCTGACATGTGTGCAGCCGAAAAATGTCACCAAATCCCTGTTGCATGACGTATCCTGACCGGCCTGCAGTCATTGTGACTAACAATTAAGCAAAATTGTCCTCTGAGATGGTCAACAAGAGAAATGTCTTTGCAGCAGCGGAATACATAATTTTGATTCAACATCTAAATGCACTGAATTTGTTTTACAAGGCAGGGAACAGGGAACAGGGAACACGTCAAAGGTCAGTGGGTATTTATACTTTGGTGCGACGTTATCGATTTTAGATCCCACAGACACAGGTACAGAATGCATCCTTTGCAGCTTTAAGGAGGAAGTTAGCGCCCCAGAAATGTTCACAGAATCTTACGCCTACATTTAGGCTGTGTTTAATTCATAGTTGGTAATAAATAAGATAGACATTTAATTATAAATGGCGAAATGGTAGCATACAAAATGAACGGCGAAACACTGCCAGTCCAGTGTAGACTTGCACTGTACCATTGAAATTTGTGTCAGTGATTTGTAATACCTTTCAAAACAAGAATTTAAAAGTTGAGAACAAAACTATTTTGTCTATTTAGATGTGTTTAGGCAATTACGGCGCCAGTTTCATCAGGAACAATTTTGGCGGGATTAAGAATGCAATTTGCGCGGTGGTAAGTCTTAATTATTTCATTTTACGTTGACAAATGCTACGCATCAAAGTTGCTTGCTTCAAGTGGAATAATTCATCGGGGAAAGTTAAGCTGCTGGATTGAAATGAGATTGTTAATAGTAAGAAACTGGTTTTCGCAGGAATACGACATTTTCAAAAAAGCTTTTCTCGAGTGCATGCAGTCGGCCCGTGCGGTCGATCAAGTCCGCGTAGGTATGTGACAGGTATCAGATAACTGCAGCAAAACGTGTTTTTAGTTTTCATAAGGTTGATGCGCGCTTCTTAGCTTCATGGAGATGAACTTTCTTAGCTATTTTTGACAAAACTGTATCTAATTAGGAAACCAAAATCGAAGATTCGAAATAACGAAAGTTATGGAAGAAAACACTGAATCAGTCCGCGGTTTTAACTTGTTCACCGCAATTAAATTCAATACATCGAGTCTCAATATCACGAAAATTCGCTCATAATGCTATGCAATAAAAACCATTCTTTGAAGTTGCGTTAACCAAAGCAAGTTAAGAAGCATCTGGCTCGAAGAAGTGTTTTAACAATGCCTGATTTCATCCCCGTATTTCATCAAACCATTGCTAACAGCAAGTGTGTGACAGTGTCTTAAGACAAGCTTAAATTTAATCAAAGAACGCAGATGTGGGTCAACCAATATATATTTCTTTTATAGGTAAATTCTCCGATACTCTACTGTACATAAAATGTTTCATGCATTAGGTTTTAGTCTTGAATGCTGGTGCATTTCATCGGTGGAGTCGTCCCAGTGGAAGAATGGAGTTTCACTTGGTTGAAAAACATAAAGGATAACAATGAACTCATGTACCTATATTTCATTTCTTTCTGCCGGCAAATGTGCTAGTTAGATATTTGATCAGTAGTAAAGTTAATGGGACAATACCGTGATAATTATTATTGTTATTATTATCGTCAATGTACGCCTCATAATTTCTCTTTTTTGGCTGTAACATGTCACGTAGAAACGTACGTGTTAAAATAATGGCACGCTCTTTGTGCGGTTTGACAGAGTTTCATTAAGGTTAAGCTTAGGGTCACTGGAACAAGCGTAGTATTGTAGTTTTAATTACATAAAAGATATTCTGTTTAAAATTCTTAAAGGTTATTGGTGAATTTCACTAACATTATCCAAGGTATGGCGACTATTATCCATGATTATTCTGTTATCGGATAACATGATTCTCATTGGGTTTTAATAGACTGATAAGTGGCTAACATGCAAACCAGATGGGGGGTCAACCAATACTTTATCTTTTATAGGTAAATTCTCCAATACCCTACTGTACATAAAATGTTTCATGCGTTAGGTTTTAAGTCTTGAATGCTGGTGCATTTTATCGGTGCAGTTGTCCCAGAGGATGGAGTTTCACTTCGTTGTAAACGCTGCACGCAACAGCACACCGAACATAAACGATAACAATGAACTCATGTACCTATATTTCATTTCTCTCTGCCGGCAAATGTGCTAGTTAGGTATTTGGTCAGTAGGAAAGTCGTCAATGGGACAATACCGTGATAATTATTATGATTGTCAATGATATGCCTCGATTTCTGTTTCTTGGCTGTAACATAGTCACGAAGAAACGTAGGGGTTAAAATAATGGCGTGATCTTTGTGCGGTTTGACAGATTTACATTAAGCTTAAGCTGAGGGTGACTGGAACAAGCGTAGTATTGTAGTTTTAATTACATAAAGAAAGATATTCTGTTCTAAGTTCTTAAAGGTTATTGGTGAATTTCGCTAACATTATCCAAGGTATGGTGACTATTATTCATGATTATTCTGTTATCGGATAACAGGATTCTCATTGGGTATAATAGACGGATAAGTGGATAACATTAGCCAAGCTAATCATCTTCAATAAAGGTTATCTCTGATTGGCTCTAATGGACGATAATGGCGGATAATGAATAACAGTTTTTAGTACCAATTACAATGAAAAAGTACCAATTAATTTGAAAAGGTGTTTTACTTAGATAGTATATAAGCAATGTGAAAACTGTTGTAAATCAATTACCAAGAATTGTCTAGTTTACCAAAGTGTACTCTGTACGCATGTATTAGCTGTAAAGTACCGATGACGTTTACTCTACGTTAAAGAAGTTGCTGTGTTCCAGAAGAAATCTCAGTGTTTACTGCTGTTTCCCCGCTTCTTGGGGCTAAGAAACAAGACCCTGTACCTCTGGCATTTTGTAACAAGTAACGAGTGCCGGCTACCAAGCGGTTTGTTCTGAGTTATTCCCCTATTTCTGTCCAGTGTCTCTGTTAGCAAAACCCTATTTGCTAAAGACTTCAGCCCTTGCGAAGTGTTCCAGCCATCAGTTCCAACATTTACCGAGCTTGCCAGTGCTGGTCAAACAACAGCCCCACAGGCAACAAAAACATATTGTTACAATACTATTTCTTCCTTGGCAGAGATGCAATCTAAATAATGTTGCAGAGAGCTTACCCGACCTTCCAGGTGCAGAATCAAAGAACACATACTCTAGCATCATGGCAAAAGGATTTTCACAAACAGCTTTCATTTGATGATATTTTTGTGGTGCAGCGATTTCAGGATTTGAGCTGCCTTTAAAAATGAACGTGTCTCACGCTCGTGTTGTAAGAGAAGTTTCTTCACAATGACCGACTCTCCATCACTTCTTTTCGCAGTGAACACACACCCAAAACTTCCACTGCCGATATCCTCCTTGTCAGTAACATCCTTCCAAGAAAACTCAGGGAAATTATCGAACACTGAACTTTTCGTTGTTCTTCGTTCAACCCAAACGATAGCAACTTGAACGGCATGCTGCCTTGACTTGGCAGTGGGAACAAGTTTCCCACCAAATGTAGAACTTGTGACCGGATGTTGAAAGTGTCATGCATTCCCTCTCGGCAGAAAAGGATTATAGGTGTATGTAAAACGTGGGAACCTACCCAGACCCTGCCGAAACCACCTTGAATCTCCCTGAACCTTGACAACAAACCAAAATTATATGACTTAAAGAGAAATGTAAGTAGTTTTCACCTCAGAAAGATGGGAACAGGACGGCATGTGACTAAAAGAGTGACAAGCTAAACAAAATCCTTTTCTCGCCGGAAAGATATCCAGAAGAGAAGAAGTGAGCGCAGGTTCATTAACATTCATGGTGGCATAGCAAAGTGCAGCAAAACTAAAAGAAGTAAATCAGGAATTATTTTTTCCATTTTTTGTGACAAACACAGCAGTTTAGCACTTGCTGTGGTTGGCCAGATCTTACAATGTATGTATGTGTAGTGGCAGGTTGCAACTGCACTCACATAGACACACTATATCAAATGGCTGGAGCTTAAAATATCCTAGAAAACAAAGTGATGGATGTAGCAAATACCTCTAAACCAAGGATAGATAGTTATGTACTGAGCACTCGAAGAAAACACAACAATGTCCCTTAGACAGAAGTAAAGGCCCGTTCAAACGACCATGATAGTTGATGATAGTTTCAACTATCATTCACTATCGTTGACTATCATGTTTGTGATCAAACGGTCCATGATAGTTCATGATAGTTTGTCAAAATTGTGCAATGTGCTAGTATCGCTAACTGGCACCTTGTCTCCTACCGCATGCAATTGTAAACAAATATGTTGGGGCTTTGAATTTAGTGACGAAAATGGCTGTATATCAGCTCAAAAGAGCAGCTATTGCCACAATGTAAGTGACTGTAATGCAGGATGACATTAGTGAAGAGTTGCTGGGCCACCACAAAGGAGAACAGACGAAAGAGTGGATACGGAGGAGAGACAAGAAAGGGATGTATTGATTAGTTGAGGAGTTGCAAGTAGAAGACACGGTAGTGTACTCATGTATTAGGTTGCATATCAAACTATCCCTCCACTTCTTGTTCCCTGGTTTTTAAGATTTTTTCCATTTTCTCACTAATTCGTTTTCAGCGTCACTGTCATTCAAATATTCATCCAAATTATTGCTTTGTTGTTCTTCACAGGACGATGGCAATGCGGTAGCCATATTGCATTGAGCCCGCTTTGGTTACCCCAGCTGGCCAAAAAACTATCATGCACTATCATGTCGAATTTGAACATCTCCAAACTGCATGGGAGTTGGTGTTATATAACAACCCAAGTTATTCTCGCATTTTGATAGGTTCTCACCTATGTACGATTGAAAATATTCTCAAGCAGTCTTAGTCGGCAGTCTAGCGAGACTAAACCAAGCACAACATTGGTCTTGGTAAGCTGAGAACCATTGCTTTATCTCAAATTTAACAAACCAAATAAACAATGTTTCAGAGATTAATTTATTTGAAAAATTCAACTTTTCCCAGAGTCAAAATAACTGTTGACACACTGATTGATGTCAGGAATGAAACATCAAAACATCACTTCTTAACATCGGTAAAATACATAACCTTGCTTTCCGATGCCAATGTTCCTGTCCATTTCAAGGCACAGCAGCAAGCTAAGTATCGCTAACCACAGCTCGCCATCAACAGTATCGCAGCTAAAATCAGAAGACAAAAATCTAGGTAGTTCTCACGAATACCAACAAAAAAAAAGTAAGAATCTTTGTGAACGGAATTTCAAAAGTGAGGCAAGCAATCTGGATATTGAGGATTCTCAACGAAATGACTTC
>JAEMPF020036964.1:1839-6839 GCA_022496165.2 Catalaphyllia jardinei
TGCTAGCACAGCGCCTTAACCGACTGTGCTGACAAGACATCTTGGTTGAGTTGCTAGCACAGCGCCTTAACCGACTGTGCTGACAAGACATCTTGGTTGAGTTGGCGTTAATTTTATGTATATTAAACTTGTATTGGCTCCAACAACTAGAAGTTATTACAAGCTTCGCTGATTTCATTGTTCCGCGAAACAAAAGACACACAATAGGTTTATTTTGTTTCGCGTTCGATGAAAGGATGCCACTAGGAAAACCGACGTTTTTTCCATACGTTATTTCTCAAAAACGAAGCAACGTACAGCGAAAAAAAAGGCAGCACATTGTTTAATACACCTAAACAAACCTACATGCCAAATTTGGAGCTGTTTTGGCAATGTTCAATTTTAGCCAAAAATCACTACCGCCCTTTTTCCACCGAACCCTTCAATTACTCAGGTGATCACAGGAATCATCGCGCTCCCATTGGCCGAGAATGGCTTCATATTCCTCTATGATCACTTCCGGGAGGACAAATTTTCAAAATAGCCGCCTCACGCTTTGTCGATGTGTCTGAATAGGACATTAATTTAATGAAAGAAAATGCCATTCCGAGGAATACCAAACACGTCACAAAGTTTGGAATGACACTCTTCAAAGGTAAGATGTAAAAATTGTGCTAAACGTAACTAAGAGACCATTTAAATTCCCGTAAAAATTTTGGTTATGTCGACATGCATGAATGAATACAATCAAAACAACTATTTTCGCAAAAATTTGTTTACCTAACAGAATGGTTTCACAACAACTGATTCCGTAATAGATCACAAAACGCCAAAATATGGTAAGAACATGAGTGACACACTTGGCTACGCCACTTTTTTGTTCTTACCACATTTGGTGAATATTACTCTCCACTTCGTCTGGGGCAATATTCACCAAATAATTGTTATATAGTGTAATTTTTGCTATAAATCCGAATACCAGTTCGAAAAAATTTTAACCAAACATGTTGTATTTTCATCTTTGTCTAAAAACGTTTCTCCCCTTTTCAATGACAATCCCTAAGTGCCATCAGAGGGGGTGGGAGGAAGGGGGGCACTTCGTGAAAAAGTGACACAAGAATTATTGAGACGAAAAGCGATGCTTTGCTATGATACAAATAGATTTTTAAATAGTTGTATGTTCTTTGAAATATTTATATAACAAAATTCCAATTTTATGACGGCAAAAATTATTGAATTTTTAGGCCTGAACTTCCCCCCCCCCCCCCCTTTATGCTCAGTGCACGTTTGCATCAAAAGCCAAACAAATGCCACAGCAAGTAGTTTCATACCAAGGTTTAACTGCACACAAAGTATGAAGGAAAGGTATTGATGATCATTTCCAATTTTGCTCAAGCCTTAGCGACATTCGATTTTAATTAGTTAAGCAAAGTTGAATACATAAATAAGAGATATCCCAAACATGAACAATGTGATTCTAGCCAACTGGTAAATAAAATTCTGCAAATATTATAATAATCATTCAAAACAGCTTTCAGCATCTCTCCTAGAAAGGGCCACTTGAAAATGATACTCTTCCATAAAATCCCTAGTACATCTTCACTGTACCAAAAAAGGTCAATTTCGTTTTTGAATTTGAACCCAAAGTGAAGGGGATGTTTTTATTTACAGTTATATAAGTTTTTTCCATGTAACTATGCCCAGTAGGAGAGAGAAGGAACCTAACCATGGTGTACATAAGGACGCTCTGCCCCATGGTCATTACACTTTCCCTTTTCTATTGCGTTTTTCCCCAGAAGAGGGTTAAACTTTCATATACATGTAGCTTCAAGCTTGAAACCCCTTTCACATATCTTCAGTACACCCATTACCTCTCTTTTCGGGGATAAATTAGCAATGAATGCTTAAAATTCCTGCCTATATGTCATAAGTCCAACCTGATAAAAAGTGCACCTTGAGTCAACCATTGAGGTCTTCTCAGTTTGATGCAATACAAATCAAAAAGGGTATGGCTGATATGTACACAATAAAAATAACCATAGTTTTCGTTCTTAGAAACTGAAATCACATTATTTTATTCCTATCTTGGCAGTTGCTTGTGTTCATTTCACTTGCATGCAGAAATAAATAAATAAATAACCTTCACTCAATCTGCTCCATAGCATTCAGGTTTTTAAGCTCAAAAAATTTTAGAACCTTTCTATTAAACTGTTCATTCCTAAACCATAGTTTCTTTGAAAGTAAATTAAAGAAAAAAATTATTGTTTCGTCCTTTTTCCAAGGCATTCTAATTATTTTTCTTTTGCTTTTTAGAAGTCTATGAATCGCGGAAAAGCCATTTTCTACGTCTTCTAAATGTTTCCGTAAAAAGAAGTTTACTTTTAAAGGGAGAAAACCCAGTGACTGAAAGTGAGTCAGTGGATTCTAAATGTTGCTCGTCTTTATAAATTGTGGATTAACTTAAGTTTTATCAGTAATCATGATTTTAAGGACATTCACGTCCAAATTTTTTTAGAAACCTGCCATGTGAGGGAAGGTAAAGATATACTTTTGTCAAAAAGCCAAAAAAGATGGGGGTCACCCTGTTTGTTTTCGAGATAGAACGCGTCGAGGACCATGCGTTTTTAGAAGCTTTGGTTTTTTTACGACGATCGTAGCTTACACGTACTCAAAGTCTAGTGGCAAAGTTTTGCAGCTAATGTCACTCCTTGAGGTAGAAAAGGCCTTGAAAAACTGCGAGTATTAGTCTTGCCCGTTCTCATTCCAGGAACACTTCTCAGTCCCACGAAAGCAAAAAGGTGAAATACAGATTATTCTTTTTTTTCGTTAAAATGGGAAAAAAACAGTAAAGGATTATTTGATCCCTGAAAAGAAAAGAGGGGTTTGCCGATCATTTTAGGAAGTAAACAGTAGAAGAAGTTAATGCAATGGGTACCAAGCGCTATGCTTGCCTATATTTCTTCTTTCGCGCGCGTTTGATAAATGGGATGGCGTGACATTTGGACATGAATTTCGTTCACAGTAAAGATGCACAAAAGCATCTTTAACCCTGATACCTATGAGATTACAACGTGTCTTTTCCCTAGACCTTAATTTCAATGTGTAAAAGATGCGTAAAAGTTCAACCTTTCGAACGTTATGTTAAATTAATTTCTTTACCAGATGGACAGGAATGTGAAAGATGGAACTGTGTCGATATCAACATAGAATCGAAGTGGTACCAAACGTAAATGGTAACGGGAGAAATAATTATGTATTTACTTTGGCACCATGTCATTTATATACATGGCTTCAATATACTTACCGATTTCTTTTCGGGATCGCTGAAACAAGAAAAAAAAAATACTCGTCAGCGTCAATTCTCTTCAGTTAAATGGCGCGAATTTCTGCACCTCTGCACCTAACGGTCATTTTCTGTTTCGTTTAGAAAATAAGGCTGAGAAAACGCAACGATATGCCAACCAGTCAATTTGCTCAATTTGTAAATCCGTGGAGTATTGTTGCTTAGTAACTTGTCATAACTAAGTTCTGTAACTGAGCTGTGTAGTATGATTAACTAGAAAACAGCCCTAAGAAAATACGCGCGCCCATTGGTTAAAAATCGTTTTCCTATTAAAGGCCTCAAAAACGCCAAGAAGCGAACGCCATTTCGTTAACAAGGGCACACTGCTACGCTACTCGGGCTGTGCCTCGTCAACTATCACGCATAGAAATCGAGAGCGAATAATCTAGTTGTTCAAAACTTTATCTAAATCCCCTTTCCAGACACCTCAAAAACGCCATGAAGCGGTTGTCATTTCCTTAACGAGCAAACTGGTGGATTTTGTCGATTGGCAGGTCACTGAGGACGTCTTCAAAGACTTGGATAGTCTCTGGGGTCCCCATACAGTGGATTGTTTTGCCACGTATTACAACAGAAAAACCACCAGATATTTTTCTAGATTTTGGAATCCGGAAACGTCGGGCATTGACGCATTTATGCAGCCGTGGGAAGTTGAGAACTGCTGGTTAGTTCCGCCAGTTTATCTTATCCCCAGAGCACTTGCCTATATGTATAGTCAGGGAGGCAAGGGCACCCTTGTTGTTCCACTGTGGAAGTCAGCCTTGTTTTGGCCCCTGTTAATCAATATTTATTACAGTTTCATCCAAGATTTAAGAGTTTTGTCTATGCCTCAGGCTTTGACGCACGGGCGAAATCACAATTCTGGGTTGTAGTGGCTTTATGATTGAATTTCGTTCTTTCGGGGTAAGAATCCGAAAGGTCGGCATTCGGCCACAATCTAGCGAGTGGAATTTGTGCTGGCTACGAATAGCACTTTGGCAGTGTTGCGTTATTTATTCCACTTTTGTTCATTATATATGAGGTAGATGTGCTGACAACGAATAGCACTTTACCAGTGTCGAGGTATTTATTTCTTTTCGGCCATGTATCAATGTGCACAACTTGTGTCGACAACGAATAGTACTCCAATAGTGCTGTGTTACTTATTCCCCCTTTGATCTTCATTTAATGAGCATAGTTGTGTTGAGAACGAATAGCACCCGGGTTGTAGTGCTTATTTCCTTTTAGCCATAAATCAGTGAGTAAGATTGTTGCACCTCTACACTCTTCTGTTATGTGCTTTTCCTTTTGTTTTCCTCAACAGGCCATCTCTGCTCAGTCCTGTTGGGCAAGCCTTTATGGATCTTTAGCTCCCTTCAAGCTGCACCTCATTACTGATCAGTTTAAGTCGAGACAACCTTTACTTATATTTACTGTGTCGAAAACTTATGCGTTGGTGCAATGTTGTTAAGGTTCAATTCGTTTTGCCGCTAGAGCCTATTGTTTTAGCGGCCTACTTGTCTCAACTTCACAGGAAGACTGGTTCTCCCAGCACTGTTAGTATGGCTTATGATGCACTAATGAAGTAACAGATAATTAACTCTGAAGTGTAAATTTTAGTGCTAATTTAACCCATCAATAACCCACTGGGCGTTAGCCCTAGTAAAGGGAATCAGGGAACGAGGTAAAGAAAAAGTCA
>JAEMPF020036964.1:11839-13051 GCA_022496165.2 Catalaphyllia jardinei
GGTCATTAACTCAAACTGACTATTTGGTGCTACCATGCACAAAGTCTATGACGAGACATAAGCTGTCCTTGACAGAAGCCATGTTCTTCGAGAATGAAAGTCAGTAACAGGGTTGATAAGTGAGTCCGCGTCTTTTATGTTTTGCAAAGTTCACCGTCTTTTTATCCTTGTGAGAAAAGTCTTTGTTGCTGGTTGAAAGAAAGCGTGGCGGCCAAATTGTTTCATTTCAAGAGCAATAACCTATTTCACCCACTTGAAATTTCTTTTACACAAAGAATCCCTTTGAGTCTATGACGAGACATAAGCTGTCCTTGACAGAAGCCATGTTGTTCGAGACTGAAAAGTCAATGTCTCTATAGAGTTAAGTTAATGGTATTTTTTACAACCAATCAATGTTCTTGACATGGATTGTCTTGATTGGTCTAGTTTACACTGGTGACTAGTGATCGAGCGGTGTTCCGTTTCCTGCGAAACAATCGCAGCTCCAACGACCTTTTTACTTTGTTCCCTGACCTTGGCCATGACGCATAACGTGTACAGGTCTCTCGACGACTCCCTTAAGAAAAGCATAATTCAAAGGCAGCTTAGGCGGGGGTACGTGTGAAGGCTGTTTTGACGTCGCTTAACACGGCCTTTCAGCCAATATCTCGGTCGCGTTTCAAGCGACGCTAAATATCTATGCTTATATTTTTAACCACTGTTTGTCGGTTTTGTGTAAAGATTTGGGTGATTTTATGCGATTTAGAAAATTGACACTTGTAGTGAAGGTTTCGTAGACTGGTACCAAACAGTCCCCTACCAATCTGGAGCTCTCTAATTTTTTTTCTTTGGGGGGCGGGGTCAACTGTCTGGTAGTGTTTGCAACCCATTTTAATCCTAACAATTCCCTTTAAATATCACTTCAAATTCCACTCCTATTCAGGTGTATCCCCGCCTTAAACAAACAAATTTCAAGTTAAGCCACCGTTGAAGAATTAACATAATTAGTCAGAGATGAAACGAGGAATAAATTAAAACCGAAAAGTACATTCTTAAACTCTGAAATCGTGTTTAGACTATTTCAACCAAAGAGCTTAGCGTTCTTGATCAAACTTATAAACTAATCGCTCCAAATGAAACAGCCGCGCAAATTATTTGGCAGTCAATTCGACGAGAACAAATCACTTCCATCATCCACAATAATTTCTGACTCCTCCAAAGTGACTCACAGCT
>JAEMPF020036965.1:0-21065 GCA_022496165.2 Catalaphyllia jardinei
TAAAGGGTTAATCAGTTAGATCGGCCATAAAAATCACTGAAGCGGGGCTGAAGAAACTGTCACTGTGCTTGTAGTGGAAAATAGCGTAGGCGGAAAGTTACTGGCAGAAGTAATATTGCAACGCGAAAAATGGAATTTATTTTGAGGCTAGATCTCTGAGATCTGTTACATTGAGATCGCGAGAACTGCCAGAAAATCGTAAGACATGAATGGTAACGCAACGTTTTACTTATTTGAAGACTAAAATATTGTGAAGGGCTGTATTGCCGTCAGTGAACGTAACGAATCTACCAAAACATTAACAGGCTAAAATGCTGATTGTTTGTTATATAATTAGAAGCTCTTTTGTATGAGAAAAGAGATGAAGTAGGCTTGCTTGTGTGAGAGAAAAACGTAACGCACGGTAACGCAACTGGTATATACTATTCCCATTGGTCATGTTCCTTGTTTATTCAAGATAGCGAAAGGATTAAATTTTCGATCCATCAGAAGCATGAGGAAGTGTTCTTAACACATATTTCCCTTTGTATTTATAAATGTTAACAGTGGAACACTCGAAATGAAATAAACATCGCATAGAATAAACCTCGCAAATGCCATTAACACGTGTGCAATTCTGGTAAACAGGTAAGTTCCATGTCAGCAAGAATCCTTGGGCAAGAATACACAAAACTTTACTCATGGACTGAAGCGTGGTGAATAGGTTTTTCGTTCGACGGATTTGGCCTTAAAAAGCGCATGGATTGTGGATTTGTGAGGTAAATCGAGCGGATTCGCGGATTTTGAAAACACAGTGGATCGTGGATCAGCTGTAATTTTTGACGCGGATTCCGGATTGTCACTGTCTTATGTTCAGATCTTGGGTCCTAAACGAAATTTGGATCACAGATCTTTCTTCAGCCTTGGTCGGAATGTTAATGAGTTCATCCAATTTTTTTCTTTTTTCGAAAGAAGTTCATTTGAACTCAGGCGTGAGACTGTTATTAGAATAAAAGTAAAAAGTAAAAACCTTTATTTAGACACGATAAGTATTTAAGCTATGCAGCTTGAGGGGTCGTGTCATCAAGCGTATTGCCTTCTTTACTATTTGGGCGAAATTGACAGTGGCATTGGCATGTACCAGTTTACCTTTGAACCTTTACACTGATGTTTTCGGATGCGGTTGTGGTTTAATTCCGGATTTGAACAAAAATTTTGGCGGATCTACGGATTTGGCAGAAAAAGGTACGGATCGGCGGATTTACATACCCCTATTCACCCCCCTCTGGACTGAATGAACTGCGAAAATTTCGATAGAGTAAAACTCTCGAGGCTTAAATATCTTCAACTGAATTGCAAACCAACAAATATTTGAGCCAATTTTTGAATTGGTTGGTGTTGATATTTTCCGTGATGGACTCCTTGATTTGTGAATACACTGATGCAATGAACATCGTGTTTTAAAGTTGCTTCAAAACTTCTTGTTAATGTTTAGAAAAAGCAGTTAGGGACGTTGGCCGGATGGACACTCAGGTTTGGCGCCTGAACTCGTTGGTTCGTTTCATCGTTTGGCAGGCTGAGTGAACGGTAAATTCGGTGCCTGTGCGTAACACAGAACGCATGATGTTCAATTCAATACACAGGGTGCTTACCGTTTGGCCAGAAAATCCGGAAATTTTGGTTTGAAATAAAATGTTTAGGCAAATTGTGGAGTACCTACAGAGGTACTCCTCTTTTTCCGTTCGGAACGGAAAGGCGGAAATTTCCTTACCATTTGCTAAACTTTCCAGTTTCCAGTCTCTCATCAGCCGAAAACAATTACGGAAAATGGAGTTGCAAATGGTAAGCGCCATTTCGTTCGGTTGGTTTGCTGATTTTGGAAAAACCCTTACTATTATTCAGCACTCGTCCCAACCGGTTTATTCTGACAAATTAAATGGTAAGCACCCACAATGTCGAAATGCCTTCTAGAATGGCTTACCTCTCTCTGTTCATGTCTATTTCCTCTCCTTGCCAGAATCGCAGAATCGCGAAATGTTCCTTGTCCGAATCGCAGAAATTATACTTGGAAATTACAATCCTTGCCATGTTTGGAAATAAAAATAGTTTCAGCTATCAATCAAATTTGCCGTTTTGCGTCCACGATGAAAACACCATGGCCTGCCACAGGCATCCCACGGAATTAGTTCGAAGGATGTATGGCAAACAAACAAATGTCTACAATGCTGGCTAAAGTAAAGATTGTATTGTACTTGTTTTTAGGCATGCATTCAGAAACAGTTAAAACGTGAAATTCAGACATATAATACAGAACAGTTTCGATTTGGAAATGTCTATATATGATCTCAATAATTTGGATGTGGCCTCCTTTGCATACAGATCATGACTAGGAGTTTTAAAGTGAAAGTGGGTGCTAACGTCAGCTTGAAGAAAACACTGATAATACGATTCGAATTTAACGGTATAACAGGGGTTAGTGTAGCTTTTTAAAAGAGACCAAGATGATCTAAGATCGTAAGTCTGGCTCTACGAGTGTTGATCATTTGTAGGGCACAACGGTCTCCTTCCAGTTTTACCGGCCAGTCATTGAAGTTGCTTGATGAGTGTGGTCCTTATAATTTTAGACCATACGAAACAAAACTGTCACTATAAAACAATGATTACTCCTGAAGCCTAAACTTTTTTGACGCATTTGTGGACACCTCTGAGTTCATAATTGTCACGAAGAGAGTGTATAGTATGGAAATATTGTACACATGTACCTGAGGGATATGCCTTCTTGTAAGAAATGATTTGATTGCGTGACGTGTTGTTTTACAGTTTTGAGAAATCGTCACTCTTATTTTCATGTTGCTAAGTGATTTAACTATCGAATTTTGAATCATGTGATAATAGATAGGTTTTCTTGGAGCACGTACGTGGGAGCGACAGATCTCTTCGACTGAGTGACATTCTAGGGTTTTATAGGCATTAAATATGGGGAATTGGGGCCAGCAATTAGATCCCCCACACTGCAAGGTGGCGACCCTGCCATGACTTGCTAGGACTCAACAGGATCACAAGGTTATTTCATCGTACAAAAACATCAACACAAGTTGCATCAACACACGTTGCGTTGAATGCATAGTTATATGATCACTTCACCATGGCTCAAACGGAAGACAAATTTAGGAAGCAGTTGGAAGTAGCGACGCTAAAACTGGACGAAATCAAGGAAATTCTAGCGGATGGAAATGCAGGGGATGTTTCTGGGGCGTACGAGCAGATTGGAGAATTAATTAAACGCTTGGAAAAATCTAAGGATGCGACGGCCGATTACTTGATGGAGACGGACAAAGACCTGGAGTACATCGAACAATGAACAATGGATCACAAAGAGGACATTTCACCATTCAGAAACGTACGCACCCAAATAAAGGGTAAAATGGAGGAAATCGCACATAAAGAAACAGAACTGGAACTTAAGAAGCAATTGTATATTCAACACAAGGTGAACGAAGAGCAGACAAAGCTCAAATTACATCAGCAAAAGGAGATGGAGGGGCTATTTTTCTTCAAAACCAAAGAGAAGAAGAGTGGTACAGAAAAATTGCTGGAATTCAAAAAGGAAATAACAAAAAGTCAGTTACAGCATATGGAAGAAGCGAAAGCCGGGAAAGACACAACCACGCCGCAAGCAGTGAAATTACAAAAACACACAATAACGCCCTTTTCCGGCGATTTATATTACAAAGATTGGTTGCGATTCTGGAATCAATTTACGGTATGGCTCCGGGATTTCAGAAGCAAGTAAGTTCAATTACCTTCTGGAAAGCCAAAAGGAGACATCCTCGGGCTGCCGCACACAGAGGATAGATATGGCGAAGCGAAGCGAATTTTAGAGCAAACATATGGAAAAACATCAAAGTCCACAAGGCGCTAATAAAAGAAATGGAGGAACTTCCGGTCATATTTAACATTCACAATGTCGCGATCATCCACGATTTCTATAATAGGCTCGCAAGAGTAGTACCCACCCTTAATACAATGAAGAAGCTAGCGTCCGCTCAAAGCATGGTGTATACACTAATGGATAAGCTGGGCCCGGTGCGAGAAATACTTGCTCAAAAGGATGACGACTGGGAGGAATGGGGGTTGGTGGAGAGAAATCCCTTGAGATACAGCGAAGACAACAAAAGGAAGACGGAAGATTTCAAGCACCGCTCGTGGATAAAAGAGAAAGAAAAGCTGCTTTTCGGTAACAATGGGGGAAAGCCAGGCCGCAAACCTAATTGCGTGTACTGCAATTCTCAAGAGCATAACAGTCTTAACTGTACGAAGGTACTTGACATAGCCGCCAGACGAGCTATATTACAAAAGAGTGGTTTGTGCTGGAACTTCACTGGTGGAAGTCATGGCGTGACGCAATGCAAATCAAGAAGATGCATAAACTGTAACAGGAAACATCACACCTCGATATGCGACCAAGGAAAGTCCACACTTGATCAATTTCATAATCCAAGTGTTGAGAAGAGTATGAGTGCGCTAATGAACCACGCGAGTACACTTCATCCGACGGTACTAGCAAAAATCGGGGAAGAGGAGGTGCGTGTGATGTTTGATTCGGGCGCCGTGAGTTCCTACTTGTGCACAGATGTGATAACCAACCTCAAGTTGAAACCTGTGAGGAAAGAGCAACGCTGCATAGAACACATGTATGGGACAATGCGGAAAATCGTATAGTGTTACCGTACATTCACTTGCTGTTGAATTCCGAAAAACACGTACTGACACACCTGCCCAATCCAAACGTCAAGGCCCTAAAGAAGCAGTGTGGCAGATTCAGGAGATTAACCTTTAGTGAGGAAGCGACACTCTGTCAGTCCACAGCAGCAGATTACCAGCAGGTTCGTACTACAGAACCATTAATCCTGGGGGTAGATCCTAATAAAGATCCAGGTGCGGAATTCACTATGCTTGGGTGGACTGTCTATGGACGTCGACCGGTGACAGAGAGTGTCACGGCAGAAAAGCAATTCCTTCTCACAAGCGGCAAAGAAGAGTTTGAGAAGCTGTTCTCGCTGGATGTTTTAGGGCTCAAAGATACAAGCTCGACAAAGAACAAGAACGTACACGAAGATTTTCTCCAGCAACTACATAAAACGCAAAAGGGCTTCTATGAAACAAGGTTGCCGTGGAAAGAGGATCATGTACCACTTCCGACTAACAAGAACGAACTTGTCAGTGGTTCGACTGAACAGTACAATCAGGAAGCTGGAGAGAATGGGGAAGCTGGAGGACTACGATCAGATAATGCAGGAACAAGTGGCCGCTGGAATTATGGAACCTGTACCCCCTCATCAAACGGGCGAGGGAGTGCACTACATTCCCCACCAGGCAGTCGTTCGAGAGCAAGCCGAAACGACCAAGATGAGAATTGTTTACGATTGTTCATCAAGGGCCGACGCGCAGACCCCCTCTCTCAATGACTGGTTAGATACTGGACCGCCACTACAGCCTCTCCTGTTTGACATTCTTCTCCGGAACCGGATGCGGAAACACTGCGTAACCGGGGACATTCAGAAGGCGCTCCACCAAATTCGGGTACACGAACAAGATAGAGATGCACAGCGGGTCCTATGGTACGGCAACCTAGCGGACAGAAACAAAGCGGAGTACCGTTTTACGCGAGTGATATTCGGAGCCACGTCAAGTCCGTACATCCTTGTGGCGACTCTCCAGAAGCACATTAAGGGTTACAAAGAAACGTTCAAGGCCACAGCGCAGGCGCTTTTAGAAGACACCTTTGTTGATGACATTCAGGGGGGAGGCGATGTGGAAGAAGACGCAGCCACATTTAAAGAAGAGGCTTCTAATAAAATGTCAGAGGGCGGTTTCACCCTGCACAAATGGCACAGTAATGTGGAACAACTAAATTCAGTGGAGAAAGTGACGGAGGGAGAAGAGACGTACGCCAAAAGTCTAGTGGGAAACAGAGGAAACAGAGAAACTAAAATCCTGGGTACACTGTGGAACAAGGCGCACGACACGCTGAGTGTCGACTTCAAAACGTGTTTAAAGGCAGACAAGCCTCGAACCAAGAGGAAAATCATCTCAGCCATTAATTGACAGCATTTATCACGTAATGGGATGGAGCTCCCTAGTCACTATCACTGCCAAGCTCATTTTTAGTGAAGTATGCCTTCTGAAGTTAAATTGGGACGCTGAAGTGTCTGCCGAGATTCAAAGAGAATGGAGGTCATGGACTAACAGCCCGCAGAAAGCGCCAACCTTGACCGTACCACGCTGTGTTTTCAAGCATAATCGAACCCACTTTGAGATTCACGGTTTTGCGGATGCAAGCAAAGTCGCTGTTTATGCTGCGTTGTACATTGTGTCACATCAAGACCCGACACCAGTAGACCAGAACTTACGTGCAGCCAAATAAAGAGTTACACCAAAGGAAATGAGCATCCCGCGTCTGAAGTTGGTTGCCGCAAACCCGTTGGCGAAACTTGAAAACAACGTAAGCCGAGCATTGTGGTCCTTTCCCATTACAGCCTACCATAACTGGGTAGACAGCATTACAGTACTCTGTTGGCTGGCGAATCCTGGAGAATGGACAACTTTCGTACGCAATCGAGTGAAGGTAATTGGCGAGTTAACAGACTCAGGAACTTGGAGGTACGTCCCAACAACGGAGAATCCCAGTGGCCTTGGTACACGTGGATCAGAGTCGAACACGCTCAAAGAGTTTTGGCTGAAAGGGCCCAAGCTGGCTGTGGGATGAGTCCGCAAGACCTGTGCAACCAGCCATTTTGGAGACGGATGAGGCTAAAGCGGAGAGACACAAGAAAGAAATGTTGCTACTGGCTGAGGCCAAGGCGCATGGAACAGTTACGAACAGGGCAGCAGGCCTGTTAAACAAGTTCTTTTACTGGAAGTTTCTGCGCATAACGGCATACGTGAATCGATTCATAGATGGCTGCAAGAAATCTATACGGGTTGGACCGATCACCAAGTCTGAGATTGGAGAAGCAGAAAAAAAATGGATGCAGATCACACAAGAAAAGTGTGACTTGAAAACTGAAAAAAGAGTGACGATTTCTCAAAACTGTAAAACAACACGTCACGCGATCAAACCATTCCTTACACACTCCCCCTATTAAAGTTCGATGTAACTTTAATGTAGTTAGCAATTACTGAATGAGGCTGAGTAGGATATGAAGAATTCTGCAGATCAAGGTTAAATAAAGGCTACGAGTCCACAGCTTCTACGCTCGTAATAGTGGAATGTCAACTTGAGGATCTAGTATAAATGATCAATTAGTTTGACTATTTTTATAGAGTCGTTAACAGTGATCATATGTAAATTTCCGTCGGAGCGAAAATAATTTTCGTTCTTTTTATGATTGTTGTTTTGTTGAAGGAAGTTTGGCGCGGACAAGCATGTCGTTGAGAGATTTTTCCTTCCTGTAAGATACAATCGGCGGCTGGTTAAAGATTTTTTTAAGCCTAGCTAAGCTGTTGTTAAAGGAACGGTTTATCAGCTATTATGCGGGTGGTTTTAACCAATCAGAAACGGGGAAATAGTTTGAATGAATAATAACTATAGTTATTGGTGCTCAATCGATTTCACGGTTCATCGTATCCTCGAATCAGAAAGAATAATTGCCAAACAAAACGATAACTCATTTGATTATAAATGCATAAAATAGTTCCGATGTTGAGTCAATTAGCGTGACGAACTGTCACGCAATGTTCTTTGCAACTTCAATTACTAGTTCGGTGCCGGTACTTTAGTCCTCCTCGTTCTCGTTCGCCATTATTCCTACCAAACGATCTGCTGCTGTGTGCCTTGCTTCTTGCCTCACCCTGACCGCCGGTCGCTGCTGTTGAACATCGCCGCTTTGTCCGGCGTTACCACACAGGGACTGGAGTCATTACCTGCGCCACCAATTTCCAAATCGCAGACCAACTGTTTGAGGTCTCTCGATGACGTATCCGCTGCCAGTTAGGATCTTGTATCCTCTGGTGACTCCATTCTTCCCAACTATTGGGTTAATGATGCGGCCAACGTTCCAGTTTGCTTTGCTCTTCGTCGTGTCCTTTATCAGCACCAGTGAGCCCTTCTTCAGACAAGTCGTACCATGTCGCGCTTCGTTTCCAGAGTTAAAGCGCTCCTGCAAGGCGTGAAGGTACTCCTTTAGCCAACGTTTACGGCCGTTTACCGCGAACAGTGTATTGGTCTCAATGTTTGAACGTAGAAAAGATGGCACCATTTGTCAGCATATTCGAAATATCTTTTCCGGCATCGAATTCGACATCCTGGGCCGACATTGCGCCCGTGTAAAATAACCCCATGGAATTCCATGGAATTCTGTCTGGGTTTGGGACATGGAATCCTATGGAATTCTAAGAAATTTCATGGAGTTAATTTTCCATAGAACTCCAGGGAATTCTGTCTGGGTTGGGACATGGAATTCCATGGAAGTTTTTTTTTTTTCTTTCATGGAATTCCATGGAATTCCATGGAGGTTTTTTTTCCCATGGAATTCCATAGAGTTTTTTCCATGGTATTTTTCTCATGGAATTTTATGAAGGTTTTCCATGTTCTTCCATGGAATTTGAAAAAAATTCACTGTTTTCATGGGATTCTGTTTGGTATATTAACAATTGCATAGAATTACATGGAAAATAATTTCCATGGAATAGCTGATATTATAGTGGAAATGGGATAAATGATGCTGCAACCCATGAAAATCCCATTAATAATCTATTCTTTGACTCAAAACAAGTAAACGTTATATCCCTGGTACTTTTATTCCAGTCAATTTGATAGGCAAATATCTATAATCATTACAATTTGTTTCATCATAATTTTCTAAAATCAAGTAGCACTATTAGCTGTGATACATAAAAAGCTGTGTCAAAAACCCAGAATTATAACAAACACTTGAAATAACGAGAGAAATAACAATTTAAATTTTAATATACCCTATTAGGGCAACAAAAGGCAATGACTTGCCAAAATTACAGTGTAACCTTCATTACAGTACACTTCTTACAATAACTTATATCATATGATTTTTCCCACGTGACCAAAGGAGATTAAAGATCAACTGAAATCAAAATATCTTGTTTCTGTTCTGTTTCTGTTTTATTTCGTAAAGGTAAAGGTTTCTCTAATATGGCATACAATAAATTTAAGCTTACTAATTTTCTTAATATAATTTAGGTCCAACTTCAAATTTGGAATTTTTGCCTCAAAGACTGCTGTGTATTTTCAGTTGGATCCCACAGATTATGATGGAAATCCTTACAGTAGCATGTAAAAGGCTACATGTTAGCTAAAAGCAATTGTTCACAAGAGAAACATGATTTCAGATCAACGCATATAAAAGCTGAAATGGACAAGAAGACAGTCACAAAGATCAAAACTGGCTGGAGCATAATTTTGTCATGGCCAAGATCGAGTTTCTAAGCGATACATGTAAATCATTGCAGTACAGATCATCAAGATCAGTTTTTTAAAGTCCTAATCTAGAAGGTTTGCGATTCTTCAAACTTACAATTGTTCCTAGAGCCAAAAAATCTAGATGTTGCTTTTAACATTATTCGCCAAGGCTTTGGCTGTCATCATTTGACCGTTGAAATCAACCGCGCGTTTCACAGCATTGCATCATGGGTCCGAACACTCGTTCCCAGGGTCTAGCAGCATTCAAATCCAACATGGCCGCTCAATTCGGGCATGTTTTGCACAAAAGAACTCGGCTTTTTTACACGATTAAGATTGAACGTTACAAATTTTTTGAAAAGCTATTTCTACTGTATAAATGGGGGTCTGGAACCTAGACAGAAAACATCTGCAATAGAAATTTAAGATGTTTCAAACGGAAACTGTCTGTAAAGGTACAATAAAAAGGCTTTCTTAATAGAGTAAAAGTTTTTCACTGCTGACATTGGCATTCAAAGCTGGCTGTAGCTCTTGAATAAACAAGGTCTCCTTATCTTTACAATGGAAATCAGTCTTGCCAGATGCCAAAATGTCAAAATGGTCCCAGTTGATGTTGTGACCAGTTGTTTTAGCGTGATCAACAACTGCAGAAGAGTGATCGTGTTTCGAAAAGGCCTTGAAATGTTCCGTTTTCCGGTCGTGAAGTCTTCGCTTCGTTTTGTCAATGTAAAAATCGTTGCAGTCCAAGCAACTAGCTTTGTAAATGACTTTAGATAATTGTGATCGGTTGAGTCGGTCCTTGTATGGGAAGAAAGATTTGATGCGCCCAGTGTTTTGAAAAAGATTCTTTACCAATTAAATTTAGGTCTGGTCAGTATATTTTCAACTTCCATGGCAATTTCATAAGCCATGAAACGTAATGATACAAGTTTCATGGCCCATTAAATAAACTTTGGTTATTCGTAATTTTGATGGCCATGAAAACATGAAAACCTTTTGCGCATAATTTATGGCGTCATTTAGCGCGCCCTTGTGCACGCGCATATTAAAAACATGGCGAATTTTCCTTGATATTGAGCTCTGACAGTTGGGAAATGGTTATAGCTCACGAACGAGCTCCGGCACCTCAACTTTTTTTCCAGTTATTTTGATCAAATTATCATAAACTTTGCTTGAGGAAAGACTGGGATGATTTCTTTTCCGAATATTGAATAAATAGCGAAAATAGCAGGTAAACTTTGGTCTTTTCTATTTTGCCGTATGGTAACCATGTCAAGACATTTGGTTATAATTTTAATCAAGAATTCAGCTTTCTGTCCAAATCAAACTTAAAAAGTTTATTTGTGTCCGACACAATGTATTGACGCCAGTTTAATGCGTGTTCTCATGAGTCTTGGTCACGAAAACTTACAATTATTACAGGGAATGCGCTCTTGTAGTAAGCATAAAATAATGCCAAAATGGGTCATTTTCAATGCCTCAGTGCTCCTTAATGAGTATGGGCCCCCTTTTTTATTTCAAAATTGAAGTTCGCATATGATAAATATTCAGTGGGCAATGTTTGAACGAAAATCTATTGTCCGTTTTATTTCAGGGAAATTACCTTAATTTTAGTTTTGGATCACTACCAACTTTTTATGGCCATAAAAAAAACGTTTTTTTATGAGCCATGAAGTAATTTTCATAAAAAAAGATTAATGGGTTTCAGTGAGGCCATGAAAATTGGAAAATGCAATATTCGTGGCCCTGAAGATTCATGGGCTTTTCATAAGTATTTCATGGGATTTTTTTATGAAACTGGAGTTGGTAGTGATAAATATGTCAATTGCTAAATGTTAAATCATCAACTTCCTTTGATTTTTATTGAACTGACACCGACCATGCATGATCTCTTTGCATGGAATGTTAATCCCTCCATGGAGTTCTAAGGAGGTTCTATGGAAGTCCATGCAGTTCCATGGAGGTTCCATGGGCCTCCATGGAACTCCGTGAAGTTCTATGGACCCTCGGAGTTCCATGGATCATCCATGGAAACCCTACAGAACTCCATGGAGTTCCATGGAACTCCATGGACTTCCATGGAATTCCATGGAGTTCCGTGTGGTTATTTTACATGGGTGAACACCATCGTGGAATGAGGATTGAGCCTTTATTACTACTTGTCTGCGGTATTGTTCATTGCACGTGACTGAGCCTTCACACGAAATACGAGGGTAAACTTATACTCGGATCACCCGACTAATTACGATTTTTCCAGCTAGTAAAGTTTTAAAGGGCTTTTGTGAAACAAAAAAAGCCCCAAAATATTCATTTTCTTGGTAGAACTTGATTTAAGAGACCCAGGAAACCTATAGTACATGGATTTCCACAAGCATTCTCTATAGAAATTAGCTTTTATGCTTATTAAACGTAACCAGCAAAAGTGAAAATGAGAAATTTCAATAGTATGAATTTGTGAGTCTACCGAAATGAGCCGTCACGCAACGTGACATCAAAGGTCAATCAAAATCCACAGAATAATATGACTGAAACAATAAATGTATCCCTAAATAGATCATGTGTATTTTGTGCGCCCTTCGACCGATATTATATATCGGTGGACATATCCACCGGCACTCGACCGATGCTCGACTGATATGTCGGCCGACATATCGACCGACACTCAGCCAACATATCGACCGACACATCGGTCGAGCGTCAGTCGATATGTCGACCAACACTCGACCGATATGTCGATTAAGAGTGGTTGTCCGATTGTCACCGGACATGTCGATCGACAGGCTACTGACATTACGCCCGATACTTCACTGTTACTTGTGTACCGGGTGAGTGTAGCTTGCGTCGCGGACTAACTCCTCCCGCAGGCAAGGAAATGTAACAATAAAAGAGAAAAAGAATCAGTGCAATGCATGGACAAATTCAAGATTTGCTTGTCTTTCGTTACCCTGGTCCCAGAGGTTTTTCTTGATTTTTCACCGCATGAGTGAGCTGCGCGAGAGCCGCGAAGCGGTGAACACGAGTCGCGAAGCGGCAAAATCGAAAACTCTCTGGTTACCTTGGACTTGAATCTCACTTTCATGCAGACGCCAGGGTCAGGATCTGACCCTTGAGCTCGGATTGGTTGATATTTTTACAAAACACGCAAATAAATACGATTGGTCTGTTTGATTGGCAATATCGAGGGGACGGTGGGGATATTTGTTACTGCACTTCTTGTGTGTAAACGTTTACCTATATCGATCTCTACCAGGGAAATAATTTGTTTGCAAAGTACTGTAGTTCTCAGTTTATATAAACGTTCAAGATTCGTCTATGTTCTACATTGATTTTGTTTCCGACAGTGCCTTTGAAGGAATTTGACTCTGTGCTCGAGGAGCGTTTTCCAGAGACTGAAAGTGTCATAAATCGCAAAGATGTGTTCGCCATTCTGACAACCGGGCATAGAAAGTCAATTGATTATAATTCGGTTGATCACTGATGTCGGCAAATACCTGAGCCTGGCAGGCTATTCATACCCTCACCATGTCATATTGCTTGTGTACTCTGAAGTTTCTGGTGGTTCACTCTCATATTGGCGAACTGCAAAACCATTTCATTTCCATTTTAACGAAGACGTCGACGAGCACCATCTGCTCAAAAAAGCTTATGCCTTTCTATTCGGAAGTCTCGAGGCCTTCCTACAAAATGAAAAGTGGAGATACTTGATTCGTAATATGTTTAACAGCAGAACCTTCGCGATCATTGCGGATGAAAACAATCTCGCAAACACCCACATTGACCCCGGCCAAGTAGGTCAAAAAATACCTCTCTTCACCACCTGAGTAGAAACATTAGCGGCTGATAAGCGCGTGATTGCTAAGCTTCCATTGGTCGCTTTTTGAATTATCAAATTGACGTGTTTGACAGCTGGCGTCTGCATGAAAGTGAGATACAAGTCCAAGGTAGCCAGAGGTTTTTCGTTCTCGCCGCTTCGCGACTCGTGTTTGCCGCTTCCCGGCCCTCTTGCAGCTCTCTCGTGCAGTGAAAACCAAGTGGGACCAGGTTAGTCTTTCATAAGTTCTATTCCAAAACCTTGTTATCATTCATCGTCGTTATCCTCTTTCCTGTCAGCTGTATTTTGTTATTTTCAGTATTTCACTTGAGTGCCTTGTTTAATAACGACTGAATTTGGGGCACATGATCCGAACATAAAGCCGTCAGAAATTTTTGAGGGTGATGTATAACTTATACATCTGACACTAACAGTCTAAGCAGCGGTCATTATATCGGACGAGTGTCGATATGTCGAGCGACATATCGCTCGAGTGTCGGTCCATCTGTCGACCGATACTTCGGTCAGTTGTCAGCCGATGTGTCGACCGATATATCGGTCGAGAGGTGCACAAAATACACATGATTTATTGGTCGAGGCGTGCACAAAATACACATGATCTTAAATGGATAAGATATAAACCGACGGTTCGGTGCATTTTGCGCCATTATCAAGATTGTTAATAAAAGGAACCAATAACTCATCAATCATATCTAGTTATTTCTGTTAGTTATGGCTCGTAGAATTGACGGGAATAGGTGATTTTGTTTTTCGCACATAAGGAGGCAAGGTGGCCTTATGGTTGGTGCGTTCGTCTCCGGATCGAGTGCTCCGAGTTTGAGCCTTGGCTTAGGACATTGTGTTGCGTTGCCTCTATCCACCCAGGTGTATAAATGGGTACTGGTGAACTTAACCCTCGGACGTACAAGCAAACTCATACCCTCACCGTGGTACAAGATTTGGGGTGGTAGGAACCCCTCCCCTGGGTTTTCGTTGGGTTAATATACTTTGAAAAGGTAATACCAGCAATACATAGCCTGTTTTGTCGTCTATACGACTAGGTTAATATTATGGGTTACATATGCAAATTGCACTGCTGGGGGCCTATGATGTCATCAAATATGGCGGATTTCTTGTTATTTTTCACTTTTTTCAGTCTAACGTTGGTTTTTCTTGACAAAATTAAAAGGTTTACTCACAATTACAGTTTTTTTTAGCTGAAAATGCAAAATATGTCTTAATGTCACTTAATGTTGCGTTATAACTGTTTTAGGCCCAGGGACAGAGCCTTAAAGCTTACAACATCTCAAGAAATAGAATTCGAAACCACTATTTTCACAAAAATCGATGTCACTTTCCTTTTAATATCTCATACATCTACCAGTCGATTTTCACAAAATTTTAGAAAAGGTGTCTTAAAGATAAACGAACAGCTACTGAAATGGAGAGAGAATCAGAGAAAATCCCCACAACAAAGTTTAGAAAAAAACTTTAGGGGAAGGGGGGGGGGGGGGTTGCAACCAGCCCCCCTTGTACGTTCCAGGGTTAAGGATGGAAATAGCCCTGAAATGGACTAGCATCCCATCCAGTGGGGGAGTAGAAATACCCCTAGTCGTCTCATGCTGCAGACACCTTGATATTATTTGGCCCGATGGCCACTTTCCCCATATGCAGACTTGACCTACCACATTTTGCACATAGATCGAAACACCCAAAATTTTTAAAATAGGCAGAAATTACGTAATTAACTAATCGTTCATGAATAATTTGTAGCAGGAACTATAAAACTGAATGGAATATTTTCACAATATGAACCTATTTCTTTATCGGATGAAGAGATGTAAACTGACTAATTATAAGAGTACAAGGTTTGATTTTGCCCCTGACTTTGCCTACTGAACTTGATATACCTGGTTTCGAACATTCACGTTGTACTTTATTCTCAAAACCAGGTTATATGAAACACATAAGGTTGTGTGTTGTAAGTTGTTGTTGTTTTAATTATCGGCTCGTTTTCTTTTCTATTAGGACTGATAGATCAACGGAGTTGCCCAAAAAGAAAAACAAATACTTGCACTGGCCACAGGTTTCGATTGCAATCAGCGCAAAAGAATTGTGTCCATACAGGATATTGGACGTCAGCAAAACGGGTTGCATTTTGATTGAAGCTTGGCCCTGGTTGTACGAACGTTGTTGAAACATGGGTGGAACACAGAGCATGCGCAAGCTAGGTACCTGAACCGCTAGCATTAAATGACCAAGCAGTCAATTTGTTTTTGGCAGGGATAGGGGCCGGGAGGTAGGATGGCCGGCAGCTCCATTTGAGCGTTTCCTCTGAGTGTTAGTATAATTAATCTAATAGCGTTCTGTCAAGAATGCCCTTCTTTCTCTTGCTCCGCTAATCACTATCTATTCAGGTTTATAATCCATCATATTTTCGTTCGCGTGCGATTGGTCTAAACACGTCACGTGACCGAATGTTCCCTAAAACTATTCTCGGATATTCCCTAGTTTTAGCTAGGAAATATTCGGTCACGTGACGCGTTTGCTAATCGCGCGAGAGAAAATATTTGATGGATTATCAATAAACAATAGCCGCCATTTGGCGCGAAAATATGCTCGGATAATCTCGGTTTTCACCAGTCATGTACTCAAAACTAAAAATCGTAACCATTCAATGAATAAAGTCAAGAATCTGGGATACGATAGATGATTGATATATAAACGACCTCGCCAAAAATCAAGCTGCTGCTGTTTTTCATTCTCGCGTTAATTGCAGAAGTGTGCTTCCCAAATTTATAGACCTTTGTATGGATACGCCAGGTTTGTATCCTTTGGAGGGACACAAACATGGCGGCCGTAAAGCAACATAAACATATGACATATGTCACCGAGTTTTGCTATTGAAACGAAAAGTTATTGCTCTAAAGATCTGACATATTGAAATAAATGCTTCTTCTTGTGCAAGCACTGTTTATTTAGCAAAAAACTAAAGCGAAAACTCATCTTTTTATCTTCGCGACAACCTCGGGCAGCCATTTTCATATCACGCAACGCAAAAGGTTGGAAATTCAAACGTGCCCTATTCAAAAAAAAAAAACCTGTCGAACTAAAACACTGTGAAACGTCAAGTTTCTATAGGGTCTTCTATCTGATGAAACTAAAACCTCAGAAGGAGAGGTAATATTTAATTTTGGAATATGATTACGTCACATGAAAACCAAGAATTTGTCCGCGGACATCATCTCAACAAGATGCTATTTCTCAGAAGGAAATAGTGTTTCGTTTCCGGAAAGATATTCAGACTGAGAAAGGCCGGGGTTTTGATATCTTGTGCATGAAAATAAAGTCCCGGGACGAAGAGGAATTGTGCTAATGCGCTGCTTTTTGCGGGGTACTGATTCGCTTAGTTGCCAGAACCTGGGGTTTTTCGTCGAGGCGAGATATAGTACTGAACGTATTGAAGAAAAGGAAGAGCTATAAATTAACCGGCAAATTAATTATCGTTTTCTACACATTAACACACTTCGAAATGTTTTTATTTGTGTTACTTCCCTGTGACTCTGCTCAAGGAGAGAGTGGCACTCCCTTACATGGGTTATATAGATATGTCCAGCCTCGAAGGGTATGGACATTTTGGTCAGAAATGGAGTATCGTTTTGGGTCATTTTCAAACTGGGTATGATTTTTGCAGTTTAGTCTTGAATTTAGTATGTTCTAGTTTTTCATTCTTATCGACAGGACCAGAAATCAGACACTAGTTGATAAGGCAGGAGATCCGGCAAGCACAAACATTGTGATATAGGGAACTAAGGCAGGTTTGCGATAGGACATAAATTTAAGGGTCAGGTCATAAATAGGGTGGAAAAAATCGCAGATTTTGGTCTTATAAGCAGGGTAAATGCTCCGGGAAGCGTGCCACACGGCCCTGTCAATTTTTCATAAATTCAAAGTATTGTGTGTGAGGCTGAATAACGCTAAGAGGTAAAAGCATTTGACGCATAATTTTCCACTTCCGCGCCAGGCTGCGATTGATTCGCAATTCGAATGCCCGTTGCGACGCTCTTTGTTTTGATGCAATATATTTTTCTTTTCAAAAAAGACGTGTCACGTGTGACGAGAGTTATTCACAGAGTCCTAACTGATTCAATTAAATCTAGAAAATGTCGGCCCCTTATAATTAAGAAGGCCATAGTCCCTGTTTTGCAATATAGCAAGGTCAATTAAAGTACAATTTGATGAATTTGTTACCTTCCACAGTTTATCGAATGTCTGTCTGTAGTGTTCTATTCCCGTAAGCAGCCACAGAAAATCGGCGGGATTGTTATTCCTGACAAGTCTCTGATTTCACCAAAATTGTCGCCGTAGTTGTGATCTTAATCACATTTAATATCAAGCAAGAAACAGATATCTCGTTTCTCTAGAATCGTGTCATTTTAGTCTGACTTAGAACCATAAAGTATCCAGTTATTTCTGCCTTTATGATATTTTATGTTCATTTTGTTTTCGTGACACGAAATTAAATTAAGTTTCAATACACATGTTTACCTTGTGAATTACAAGCGTTACATTGATAACCTCAATATTCACTATGTCAATAAATCACTCTAAAACGAAAAACAGTACCATTTGTTGAGCTAAACCCCCGGGACTAAACCAATCTAACCGCTTCCATCGGCTTAAAATATCGCATCAATCGCGTGGTGTGGCGGCGTCTCCACTTCTAAAATATATTTCCTTTTCACTGTCACTTTCCGATTAGAAGTCCAGTTTGTAGTTTTCTTGTGTAATATGCCGATAACGAGAGTTTCAATCGTAATTCCCCATTTCGTCGAAGGCAACAATTGAAATGTTGCATTGCGATATACCGGAATTTTGGCGGCAATTTTGCCGCCGTATTTACATTGCAATTACGCGCTGAACTCTGATTGGATATTTTCTCCACTATGTAAATAGTTCACCCCCGAACTGAAAACAATACCGCTTCGTTTCTGAGGAAACGAAACAAAAATATCGGATCCTCACGAAATTTACAAATTATGCGATAAATCACACTCTTAATACTCTTGTCAGATGTTATGGGAGTATGTTTTACAAAAGGACGACTCGGAAAAACTTAACTAAAACGGAAAGCCCCGAAAAGGTCAAAGAGCTTCAATGGCCGAATTTGCATAACAAAGCAAAACCAAAAATGATCATAAGCACGTGCTATAAATATAGCGTGGATTTTTATTCGGAACAAACTTACTTTTGCATAACAGACTTTCCATGGTATCGGCTTTAAGAACCTTCTTTTTGTCTTTAAACCAAATTCTGCGAAGCATTTTGCCAATATTTTTGGAGGTAAATATCACCACTTTCACCGACACTGAGGTGAATAATTGTTTTAGTATATACATGTACCACACAAGTTGAATAACTAGAGGCCCCAAGCGTAACCTCATTTGCGACAATATACGACAAAAGCCATTTGTTTTTCTTCGGCTGCTCTAAGGTGAATAGTGCTTGGCTAATCACCTCCAAGCTAGCCAATAAGCATGCGCGAAAAGTACTATTTACTTGTGTGGTATATGGATGGCGGGAAAACGACAACGTGCAATTGATCGACTTCGCGATGAACTTCGGTACCAGTCTTTTTCAACCTCAGTCAAATCTCCCTGATTCCCCGAGGTGAGGACATATAAAAAGGCAAAACACATCTTATCTACCACCCCCGAAGGGCAGATCTCTGATCAAAAGTGCTTATATGCCCCTATATTCCCCTTATTTGTCCCGGGTCTGGGGGGTGGAGGTTTCAATTGGCCAGTGCATGTGTGAGGTGCGTGGTATCCTATGTCACGCTCACGCCAGCGTGCTCATGAACCGCAAAGTATACTGGGATTGGAGTTGTGTGTGAAAGTTCCCTGTGCTCGGAGCCATTAAAGAAGTACGGAGTTTGTGCTTGTAATAAAGCGTGTTTTGGTCGGATTTGTGCGTGTAACGTTAGCGACCCTGCCAGGACTGGACCAAGAAGCTTTTCATCGACGAAGAGCCGCTGGGAATTGCGAAGGACAAGTAGTTTTGGTACGTTTTGGTTGATTTGTCGAGTGCGAGTTAGTTGTGGTTGACAGTGGACTAATTGCGACGTGTAGTGTCACATTTCTCTTGTGGACGGCTGCTTGTACCATCGGCGAGTACAAAAGGTTAATTTGTTTGAAGTATGGCGGACATCGAAAGTCTGCAGATCGAAATTCAGGCTGCGTGGTGTGCCTTGAGCGAGGAAAAGCTTAAAGAAGTTTGTAGTGGGGTGAAAATTACTTTGCCGACTAAGAGCAAGGGAAGGTTGGTCTTAATCACAGCTCTAAATAAATATCTCGAAATGGAAGAACTAGACTATGAGAAGTTTAAGGGGTTATCGGCGTCTCTAAGCATTGCAAGGTGTGATAACAAGTTTTCGGGCCGCTCAAGCTCGTTATCCTTGTACAATTTTCCAGAGGGAAACTCGCTTGCAGCGACGGAGTTCGTCAGGCTCCTGGAAGTATCGGGATCTGTTACAGCAAAACAAACCAACGGGACGAGAGAGAATACGCAGTCACTTGGCTCCAACCGTAGAGTTTAATCCAAGATAACACAACCTAACCTAACCCAATGCGGGATAGTGGTATCCGGCGTCCCACCGCCGGGGGCGTAACCCAAGAACAATTTACAAAACACCTGTATATATGCTAGACTCTAAACAAATGATCTAATATTTCGTTTAAGAATCCTAACTGCTATTGGCTGTCAATTAGCTCATTGTTGTTCTAGGCTATTCTATCATAGGTAAGTCAGTTATTCTGCTCGTAAATATTAACTACTTACAACTTCAGGTAGTTCTCACTACAAGGCGTTGCATGATAATACAGATAAACAGGTTGTTACCATGGTTATTGAACTTTCACTAACTGCTAACTGTTGGCTTTTTATGGTTACGAATATTGACAAATTCTCCCCTCACAAAGGAAAACAAATTGCACGTAAAGAGAAAACAGAGCCTCTGGAGGCCCTTGATGTCAAAATGACGACCGTGAAAACAGAACAAAAACCCGCAGTATCAATTTCAAAATTCAAATGTGACTTCAAGATTTCGGGCCAGATTGGCGACGTGTCGCAGAAGGATCAGTTGAGTTTTTCCTCGCTGGTACATCAAATTGAGAATGGCTTAAAGAATGATTATACCGAGGATGAAATTAAAGAAGCTGTAATAAAAGCCATAAACCCGGCGTTAAGCCTGAGAAGTTATTTGGAGGGTAAGGCAGACTTAACACTGGCCAAATTGAGGAGAATTATGCGTTCTCACTATCAGGAGATAACAGCAACCGAACTATACCATCAGTTGAGCTCAACTGTGCAGCAGCCAAAGGAAAAACCCAAGAGTTCTTGATTTGCCTTCTCGATTTGAAACAAAAGGTCCTGTTTGCATCCCAAGAGACTGATTTGGAACTAAAATATGACCCTACTTTAGTGCATGGCATGTTTGTCCATAGGTTTTCCCTTGGCCTGCAAAATGAGAATATCAAGATCGAAATGAAGCCTTAGCTGGAGAAGAAAACTATGAGCGATCAAGAGCTATTCAAGAAACTAAATGTGTGTCACTAACGAGATGGAACGATCACAGAAATTTGGTTCACCGCTAACCCCACAAGTGAATGCTGTTCAAGAAGGAAGGGACAAGCAGACTAAAAGGAATACTGAGGTGGAGCAAGCCCTTTTGAAGGAACTAAGGGAGCTTAAGGCAGAAGTGGCTGCAGTCAAGGAGAGAGTTCGTGCTCCGCTCCAAGTTCAAAACCCTCACACACAACAGCCTATGAGACAAGCCCC